>JAJOZX010011850.1:0-115718 GCA_023014485.1 Bathynomus jamesi | reverse complement strand
ACTGACTGGAAACTGTCTGTCTGTCTGACTGATGACTGACTGACTGGAAACTGTCTGTCTGTCTGACTGACTGACTGACTGACTGGAAACTGTCTTCTGTCTGTCTGATCTGCTGGAATATGACTGACTGACTGGAAACTGTCTGTCTGTCTGACGACTGACTGACTGACTGGAAACTGTCTGTCTGTCTGACTGACTGACTGACTGACTGGAAACTGTCTGTCTGTCTGACTGACTGACTGACTGACTGGAAACTGTCTGTCTGTCTGACTGACTGACTGACTGACTGGAAACTGTCTGTCTGTCTGACTGACTGACTGACTGACTGGAAACTGTCTGTCGTCTGACTGACTGACTGACTGACTGAAACTGTCTGTCTGTCTGACTGATGACTGACTGACTGGAAAACTGTCTGTCTGTCTGACTGACTGACTGACTGACTGGAAACTGTCTGTCTGTCTGACTGACTGACTGACTGACTGGAAACTTGTCTGTCTGTCTGACTGATGACTGACTGACTGGAAACTGTCTGTCTGTCTGATGACTGACTGACTGACTGGAAACTGTCTGTCTGTCTGACGGATGATGACTGACTGGAAAACTGTCTGTCTGTCTGACTGACTGACTGACTGACTGGAAAACTGTCTGTCTGTTCTGAACTGACTGACTGACTGACTGGAAACTGTCTGTCTGTCTGACTGACTGACTGACTGACTGGAAAACTGTCTGTCTGTGACTGACTGACTGACTGATGGAAAACTGGTCTGTCTTCTGACTGACTGACTGACTGACTGGAAACTGTCTGTCTGTCTGACTGACTGACTGACTGACTGGAAACTGTCTGTCTGTCTGACTGACTGACTGACTGACTGGAAACTGTCTGTCTGTCTGACTGACTGACTGACTGACTGGAAACTGTCTGTCTGTCTGACTGACTGACTGACTGACTGGAAACTGTCGTCTGCTGACTGACTGACTGACTGACTGGAAACTGTCTGTCTGTCTGACTGACTGACTGACTGACTGGAAACTGTCTGTCTGTCTGACTGACTGACTGACTGGAAACTGTCTGTCTGTCTGATGACTGACTGACTGACTGGAAACTGTCTGTCTGTCTGACTGACTGACTGACTGACTGGAAACTGTCTGTCTGTCTGACTGACTGACTGACTGACTGGAAACTGTCTGTCTGTCTGACTGACTGACTGACTGACTGGAAACTGTCTGTCTGTCTGACTGACTGACTGACTGACTGGAAACTGTCTGTCTGTCTGACTGACTGACTGACTGACTGGAAACTGTCTGTCTGTCTGACTGACTGACTGACTGACTGGAAACGTCTGTCTGTCTGACTGACTGACTGGAAACTGTCTGTCTGTCTGACTGACTGACTGGAAACTGACTGACTGACTGACTGGAAACTGTCTGTCTGTCTGACTGACTGACTGACTGACTGGAAACTGTCTGTCTGTCTGACTGACTGACTGACTGACTGGAAACTGTCTGTCTGTCGACTGACTGACTGACTGACTGGAAACTGTCTGTCTGTCTGACTGACTGACTGACTGACTGGAAACTGTCTGTCTGTCTGACTGACTGACTGACTGACTGGAAACTGTCTGTCTGTCTGACTGACTGACTGACTGACTGGAAACTGTCTGTCTGTCTGACTGACTGATGACTGACTGGAAACTGTCTGTCTGTCTGACTGACTGACTGACTGACTGGAAACTGTCTGTCTGTCTGACTGACTGACTGACTGACTGGAAACTGTCTGTCTGTCTGACTGACTGACTGACTGACTGGAAACTGTCTGTCTGTCTGACTGACTGACTGAACTGACTGGAAACTGTCTGTCTGTCTGACTGACTGACTGACTGACTGGAAACTGTCTGTCTGTCTGACTGACTGACTGACTGACTGGAAACTGTCTGTCTGTCTGACTGACTGACTGACTGACTGGAAACTGTCTGTCTGTCTGACTGACTGACTGACTGACTGACTGGAAACTGTCTGTCTGTCTGATGACTGACTGACTGACTGACTGGAAACTGTCTGTCTGTCTGACTGACTGACTGACTGACTGGAAACTGTCTGTCTGTCTGACTGACTGACTGACTGACTGGAAACTGTCTGTCTGTCTGACTGACTGACTGACTGACTGGAAACTGTCTGTCTGTCTGACTGACTGACTGACTGACTGGAAACTGTCTGTCTGTCTGACTGACTTGACTGACTGACTGGAAACTGTCTGTCTGTCTGACTGACTGACTGACTGACTGGAAACTGTCTGTCTGTCTGACTGACTGACTGACTGACTGGAAACTGTCTGTCTGTCTGACTGACTGACTGACTGACTGGAAACTGTCTGTCTGTCTGACTGACTGACTGACTGACTGGAAACTGTCTGTCTGTCTGACTGACTGACTGACTGACTGGAAACTGTCTGTCTGTCTGACTGACTGACTGACTGACTGGAAACTGTCTGTCTGTCTGACTGACTGACTGACTGACTGAAACTGTCTGTCTGTCTGACTGACTGACTGACTGACTGGAAACTGTCTGTCTGTCTGACTGACTGACTGACTGACTGGAAACTGTCTGTCTGTCTGACTGACTGACTGACTGACTGGAAACTGTCTGTCTGTCTGACTGACTGACTGACTGATGGAAACTGTCTGTCTGTCTGACTGACTGACTGACTGACTGGAAACTGTCTGTCTGTCTGACTGACTGACTGACTGACTGGAAACTGTCTGTCTGTCTGACTGACTGACTGACTGACTGGAAACTGTCTGTCTGTCTGACTGACTGACTGACTGACTGGAAACTGTCTGTCTGTCTGACTGACTGATGACTGACTGGAAACTGTCTGTCTGTCTGACTGACTGACTGACTGATGGAAACTGTCTGTCTGTCTGACTGACTGACTGACTGACTGGAAACGTCTGTCTGTCTGACTGACTGACTGACTGACTGGAAACTGTCTGTCTGTCTGACTGACTGACTGACTGACTGGAAACTGTCTGTCTGTCTGACTGACTGACTGACTGACTGGAAACTGTTGTCTGTCTGACTGACTGACTGACTGAGGAAACTGTCTGTCTGTCTGACTGACTGACTGACTGACTGGAAACTGTCTGTCTGTCTGACTGACTGACTGACTGACTGGAAACTGTCTGTCTGACTGACTGACTGACTGACTGGAAACTGTCTGTCTGTCTGACTGACTGACTGACTGACTGGAAACTGTCTGTCTGTCTGACTGACTGACTGACTGACTGGAAAACTGTCTGTCTGTCTGACTGACTGACTGACTGACTGGAAACTGTCTGTCTGTCTGACTGACTGACTGACTGACTGGAAACTGTCTGTCTGTCTGACTGACTGACTGACTGACTGGAAACTGTCTGTCTGTCTGACTGACTGACTGACTGACTGGAAACTGTCTGTCTGTCTGACTGACTGACTGACTGACTGGAAACTGTCTGTCTGTCTGACTGACTGACTGACTGACTGGAAACTGTCTGTCTGTCTGACTGACTGACTGACTGACTGGAAACTGTCTGTCTGTCTGACTGACTGACTGACTGACTGAAACTGTCTGTCTGTCTGACTGACTGACTGGAAACTGTCTGTCTGTCTGACTGACTGACTGGAAACTGTCTGTCTGTCTGACTGACTGACTGGAAACTGTCTGTCTGTCTGACTGACTGACTGGAAACTGTCTGTCTGTCTGACTGACTGACTGGAAACTGTCTGTCTGTCTGACTGACTGACTGGAAACTGTCTGTCTGTCTGACTGACTGACTGGAAACTGTCTGTCTGTCTGACTGACTGACTGGAAACTGTCTGTCTGTCTGACTGACTGACTGGAAACTGTCTGTCTGTCTGACTGACTGACTGGAAACTGTCTGTCTGTCTGACTGACTGACTGACTGACTGGAAACTGTCTGTCTGTCTGACTGACTGACTGACTGACTGGAAACTGTCTGTCTGTCTGACTGACTGACTGACTGACTGGAAACTGTCTGTCTGTCTGACTGACTGACTGACTGACTGGAAACTGTCTGTCTGTCTGACTGACTGACTGACTGACTGGAAACTGTCTGTCTGTCTGACTGACTGACTGACTGACTGGAAACTGTCTGTCTGTCTGACTGACTGACTGACTGACTGGAAACTGTCTGTCTGTCTGACTGACTGACTGACTGACTGGAAACTGTCTGTCTGTCTGACTGACTGACTGACTGACTGGAAACTGTCTGTCTGTCTGACTGACTGACTGACTGACTGGAAACTGTCTGTCTGTCTGACTGACTGACTGACTGACTGGAAACTGTCTGTCTGTCTGACTGACTGACTGACTGACTGGAAACTGTCTGTCTGTCTGACTGACTGACTGACTGACTGGAAACTGTCTGTCTGTCTGACTGACTGACTGACTGACTGGAAACTGTCTGTCTGTCTGACTGACTGACTGACTGACTGGAAACTGTCTGTCTGTCTGACTGACTGACTGACTGACTGGAAACTGTCTGTCTGTCTGACTGACTGGAAACTGTCTGTCTGTCTGACTGACTGACTGACTGACTGGAAACTGTCTGTCTGTCTGACTGACTGACTGACTGACTGGAAACTGTCTGTCTGTCTGACTGACTGGAAACTGTCTGTCTGTCTGACTGACTGGAAACTGTCTGTCTGTCTGACTGACTGACTGACTGACTGGAAACTGTCTGTCTGTCTGACTGACTGACTGACTGACTGGAAACTGTCTGTCTGTCTGACTGACTGACTGGAAACTGTCTGTCTGTCTGACTGACTGACTGACTGGAAACTGTCTGTCTGTCTGACTGACTGACTGACTGACTGGAAACTGTCTGTCTGTCTGACTGACTGACTGACTGACTGGAAACTGTCTGACTGACTGACTGACTGACTGGAAACTGTCTGTCTGTCTGACTGACTGACTGACTGACTGGAAACTGTCTGTCTGTCTGACTGACTGACTGACTGACTGGAAACTGTCTGTCTGTCTGACTGACTGACTGACTGACTGGAAACTGTCTGTCTGTCTGACTGACTGACTGACTGACTGGAAACTGTCTGTCTGTCTGACTGACTGACTGACTGACTGGAAACTGTCTGTCTGTCTGACTGACTGACTGACTGACTGGAAACTGTCTGTCTGTCTGACTGACTGACTGACTGACTGGAAACTGTCTGTCTGTCTGACTGACTGACTGACTGACTGGAAACTGTCTGTCTGTCTGACTGACTGGAAACTGTCTGTCTGTCTGACTGACTGGAAACTGTCTGTCTGTCTGACTGACTGACTGACTGACTGGAAACTGTCTGTCTGTCTGACTGACTGACTGACTGACTGGAAACTGTCTGTCTGTCTGACTGACTGACTGACTGACTGGAAACTGTCTGTCTGTCTGACTGACTGACTGACTGACTGGAAACTGTCTGTCTGTCTGTCTGACTGACTGACTGACTGGAAACTGTCTGTCTGTCTGACTGACTGACTGACTGACTGGAAACTGTCGTCTGTCTGACTGACTGACTGACTGACTGGAAACTGTCTGTCTGTCTGACTGACTGACTGACTGACTGGAAACTGTCTGTCTGACTGACTGACTGACTGACTGACTGGAAACTGTCTGTCTGACTGACTGACTGACTGACTGGAAACTGTCTGTCTGACTGACTGACTGACTGACTGGAAACTGTCTGTCTGACTGACTGGAAACTGTCTGTCTGACTGACTGGAAACTGACTGACTGACTGACTGGAAACTGTCTGTCTGACTGACTGGAAACTGTCTGTCTGACTGACTGGAAACTGACTGACTGACTGACTGGAAACTGTCTGCCTGACTGACTGACTGACTGGAAACTGTCTGCCTGACTGACTGACTGACTGGAAACTGTCTGCCTGACTGACTGACTGACTGGAAACTGTCTGCCTGACTGACTGACTGACTGGAAACTGTCTGCCTGACTGACTGACTGACTGGAAACTGTCTGCCTGACTGACTGACTGACTGGAAACTGTCTGCCTGACTGACTGACTGACTGGAAACTGTCTGCCTGACTGACTGACTGACTGGAAACTGTCTGCCTGACTGACTGACTGACTGGAAACTGTCTGCCTGACTGACTGACTGACTGGAAACTGTCTGCCTGACTGACTGACTGACTGGAAACTGTCTGCCTGACTGACTGACTGACTGGAAACTGTCTGCCTGACTGACTGACTGACTGGAAACTGTCTGCCTGACTGACTGACTGACTGGAAACTGTCTGCCTGACTGACTGACTGACTGGAAACTGTCTGCCTGACTGACTGACTGACTGGAAACTGTCTGCCTGACTGACTGACTGACTGGAAACTGTCTGCCTGACTGACTGACTGACTGGAAACTGTCTGCCTGACTGACTGACTGACTGGAAACTGTCTGCCTGACTGACTGACTGACTGGAAACTGTCTGCCTGACTGACTGACTGACTGGAAACTGTCTGCCTGACTGACTGACTGACTGGAAACTGTCTGCCTGACTGACTGACTGACTGGAAACTGTCTGCCTGACTGACTGACTGACTGGAAACTGTCTGCCTGACTGACTGACTGACTGGAAACTGTCTGCCTGACTGACTGACTGACTGGAAACTGTCTGCCTGACTGACTGACTGACTGGAAACTGTCTGCCTGACTGACTGACTGACTGGAAACTGTCTGCCTGACTGACTGACTGACTGGAAACTGTCTGCCTGACTGACTGACTGACTGGAAACTGTCTGCCTGACTGACTGACTGACTGGAAACTGTCTGCCTGACTGACTGACTGACTGGAAACTGTCTGCCTGACTGACTGACTGACTGGAAACTGTCTGCCTGACTGACTGACTGACTGGAAACTGTCTGCCTGACTGACTGACTGACTGGAAACTGTCTGCCTGACTGACTGACTGACTGGAAACTGTCTGCCTGACTGACTGACTGACTGGAAACTGTCTGCCTGACTGACTGACTGACTGGAAACTGTCTGCCTGACTGACTGACTGGAAACTGTCTGCCTGACTGACTGACTGACTGGAAACTGTCTGCCTGACTGACTGGAAACTGTCTGCCTGACTGACTGACTGACTGACTGGAAACTGTCTGCCTGACTGACTGACTGACTGGAAACTGTCTGCCTGACTGACTGACTGACTGACTGAAACTGTCTGCCTGACTGACTGACTGACTGACTGGAAACTGCCTGCCTGACTGACTGACTGACTGACTGGAAACTGTCTGCCTGACTGACTGACTGACTGACTGGAAACTGCCTGACTGACTGACTGACTGACTGGAAACTGTCTGCCTGACTGACTGACTGACTGACTGGAAACTGTCTGCCTGACTGACTGACTGACTGACTGGAAACTGCCTGACTGACTGACTGACTGACTGGAAACTGTCTGCCTGACTGACTGACTGACTGGAAACTGTCTGCCTGACTGACTGACTGACTGGAAACTGTCTGCCTGACTGACTGACTGACTGGAAACTGTCTGCCTGACTGACTGACTGACTGGAAACTGTCTGCCTGACTGACTGACTGACTGGAAACTGTCTGCCTGACTGACTGACTGACTGGAAACTGTCTGCCTGACTGACTGACTGACTGGAAACTGTCTGCCTGACTGACTGACTGACTGGAAACTGTCTGCCTGACTGACTGACTGACTGGAAACTGTCTGCCTGACTGACTGACTGACTGGAAACTGTCTGCCTGACTGACTGACTGACTGGAAACTGTCTGCCTGACTGACTGACTGACTGGAAACTGTCTGCCTGACTGACTGACTGACTGGAAACTGTCTGCCTGACTGACTGACTGACTGGAAACTGTCTGCCTGACTGACTGACTGACTGGAAACTGTCTGCCTGACTGACTGACTGACTGGAAACTGTCTGCCTGACTGACTGACTGACTGGAAACTGTCTGCCTGACTGACTGACTGACTGGAAACTGTCTGCCTGACTGACTGACTGACTGGAAACTGTCTGCCTGACTGACTGACTGACTGGAAACTGTCTGCCTGACTGACTGACTGACTGGAAACTGTCTGCCTGACTGACTGACTGACTGGAAACTGTCTGCCTGACTGACTGACTGACTGGAAACTGTCTGCCTGACTGACTGACTGACTGGAAACTGTCTGCCTGACTGACTGACTGACTGGAAACTGTCTGCCTGACTGACTGACTGACTGGAAACTGTCTGCCTGACTGACTGACTGACTGGAAACTGTCTGCCTGACTGACTGACTGACTGGAAACTGTCTGCCTGACTGACTGACTGACTGGAAACTGTCTGCCTGACTGACTGACTGACTGGAACTGTCTGCCTGACTGACTGACTGACTGGAAACTGTCTGCCTGACTGACTGACTGACTGGAAACTGTCTGCCTGACTGACTGACTGACTGGAAACTGTCTGCCTGACTGACTGACTGACTGGAAACTGTCTGCCTGACTGACTGACTGACTGGAAACTGTCTGCCTGACTGACTGACTGACTGGAAACTGTCTGCCTGACTGACTGACTGACTGGAAACTGTCTGCCTGACTGACTGACTGACTGGAAACTGTCTGCCTGACTGACTGACTGACTGGAAACTGTCTGCCTGACTGACTGACTGACTGGAAACTGTCTGCCTGACTGACTGACTGACTGGAAACTGTCTGCCTGACTGACTGACTGACTGGAAACTGTCTGCCTGACTGACTGACTGACTGGAAACTGTCTGCCTGACTGACTGACTGACTGGAAACTGTCTGCCTGACTGACTGACTGACTGGAAACTGTCTGCCTGACTGACTGACTGACTGGAAACTGTCTGCCTGACTGACTGACTGACTGGAAACTGTCTGCCTGACTGACTGACTGACTGGAAACTGTCTGCCTGACTGACTGACTGACTGGAAACTGTCTGCCTGACTGACTGACTGACTGGAAACTGTCTGCCTGACTGACTGACTGACTGGAAACTGTCTGCCTGACTGACTGACTGACTGGAAACTGTCTGCCTGACTGACTGACTGACTGGAAACTGTCTGCCTGACTGACTGACTGACTGGAAACTGTCTGCCTGACTGACTGACTGACTGGAAACTGTCTGCCTGACTGACTGACTGACTGGAAACTGTCTGCCTGACTGACTGACTGACTGGAAACTGTCTGCCTGACTGACTGACTGACTGGAAACTGTCTGCCTGACTGACTGACTGACTGGAAACTGTCTGACTGACTGACTGGAAACTGTCTGACTGACTGACTGGAAACTGTCTGACTGACTGACTGGAAACTGTCTGCCTGACTGACTGGAAACTGTCTGCCTGACTGACTGACTGACTGGAAACTGTCTGCCTGACTGACTGACTGACTGGAAACTGTCTGCCTGACTCACTGACTGACTGGAAACTGTCTGTCTGACTCACTGACTGACTGGAAACTGTCTGTCTGACTCACTGACTGACTGGAAACTGTCTGTCTGACTCACTGACTGACTGGAAACTGTCTGTCTGACTCACTGACTGACTGGAGACTGTCTGTCTGACTCACTGACTGACTGGAAACTGTCTGTCTGACTCACTGACTGACTGGAAACTGTCTGTCTGACTCACTGACTGACTGGAAACTGTCTGTCTGACTCACTGACTGACTGGAAACTGTCTGTCTGACTCACTGACTGACTGGAAACTGTCTGTCTGACTCACTGACTGACTGGAAACTGTCTGTCTGACTGACTGGAAACTGTCTGTCTGACTGACTGGAAACTGTCTGTCTGACTGACTGGAAACTGTCTGTCTGACTGACTGGAAACTGTCTGTCTGACTGACTGACTGACTGACTGGAAACTGTCTGTCTGACTGACTGGAAACTGTCTGTCTGACTGACTGACTGACTGACTGGAAACTGTCTGTCTGACTGACTGACTGACTGGAAACTGTCTGTCTGACTGACTGACTGACTGGAAACTGTCTGTCTGACTGACTGACTGACTGGAAACTGTCTGTCTGACTGACTGACTGACTGGAAACTGTCTGTCTGACTGACTGACTGACTGGAAACTGTCTGTCTGACTGACTGACTGACTGGAAACTGTCTGTCTGACTGACTGACTGACTGGAAACTGTCTGTCTGACTGACTGACTGACTGGAAACTGTCTGTCTGACTGACTGACTGACTGGAAACTGTCTGTCTGACTGACTGACTGACTGGAAACTGTCTGTCTGACTGACTGACTGACTGGAAACTGTCTGTCTGACTGACTGACTGACTGGAAACTGTCTGTCTGACTGACTGACTGACTGGAAACTGTCTGTCTGACTGACTGACTGACTGGAAACTGTCTGTCTGACTGACTGACTGACTGGAAACTGTCTGTCTGACTGACTGACTGGAAACTGTCTGTCTGACTGACTGACTGACTGGAAACTGTCTGTCTGACTGACTGACTGACTGGAAACTGTCTGTCTGACTGACTGACTGACTGGAAACTGTCTGTCTGACTGACTGACTGGAAACTGTCTGTCTGACTGACTGACTGGAAACTGTCTGTCTGACTGACTGACTGGAAACTGTCTGTCTGACTGACTGACTGGAAACTGTCTGTCTGACTGACTGACTGACTGGAAACTGTCTGTCTGACTGACTGGAAACTGTCTGTCTGTCTGACTGGAAACTGTCTGTCTGTCTGACTGGAAACTGTCTGTCTGTCTGACTGGAAACTGTCTGTCTGTCTGACTGGAAACTGTCTGTCTGTCTGTCTGGAAACTGTCTGTCTGTCTGTCTGGAAACTGTCTGTCTGACTGGAAACTGTCTGTCTGTCTGTCTGACTGGAAACTGTCTGTCTGTCTGTCTGGAAACTGTCTGTCTGTCTGTCTGACTGGAAACTGTCTGTCTGACTGACTGACTGACTGGAAACTGTCTGTCTGACTGACTGACTGGAAACTGTCTGTCTGACTGACTGACTGGAAACTGTCTGTCTGACTGACTGACTGGAAACTGTCTGTCTGACTGACTGACTGGAAACTGTCTGTCTGACTGACTGGAATCTGTCTGTCTGACTGACTGACTGACTGGAAACTGTCTGTCTGACTGACTGGAAACTGTCTGTCTGTCTGACTGGAAACTGTCTGTCTGTTGATGGAAACTGTCTGTCTGTCTGACTGGAAACTGTCTGTCTGTCTGACTGGAAACTGTCTGTCTGTCTGACTGGAAACTGTCTGTCTGTCTGTCTGGAAACTGTCTGTCTGTCTGACTGGAAACTGTCTGTCTGTCTGTCTGACTGGAAACTGTCTGTCTGTCTGACTGACTGGAAACTGTCTGTCTGTCTGACTGACTGGAAACTGTGTCTGTCTGTCTGACTGGAAACTGTCTGTCTGTCTGACTGACTGGAAACTGTCTGTCTGTCTGACTGACTGGAAACTGTCTGTCTGTCTGACTGACTGGAAACTGTCTGTCTGTCTGTCTGTCTGACTGGAAACTGTCTGTCTGACTGGAAACTGTCTGTCTGTCTGTCCGGAAACTGTCTGTCTGTCTGTCTGACTGGAAACTGTCTGTCTGTCTGTCTGACTGGAAACTGTCTGTCTGTCTGTCTGACTGGAAACTGTCTGTCTGACTGGAAACTGTCTGTCTGTCTGTCTGACTGGAAACTGTCTGTCTGTCTGTCTGACTGGAAACTGTCTGTCTGTCTGTCTGACTGGAAACTGTCTGTCTGTCTGTCTGACTGGAAACTGTCTGTCTGTCTGTCTGACTGGAAACTGTCTGTCTGTCTGTCTGTCTGACTGGAAACTGTCTGTCTGTCTGTCTGACTGGAAACTGTCTGTCTGTGTCTGTCTGTCTGACTGGAAACTGTCTGTCTGTGTCTGTCTGTAAACTGTCTGTCTGTCTGACTGGAAACTGTCTGTCTGTAAACTGTCTGTCTGTCTGACTGGAAACTGTCTGTCTGTCTGTCTGACTGGAAACTGTCTGTCTGACAGACAGTTTCCAGTCAGTCAGACAGACATACAGACAGTTTCCAGTCAGTCAGTCTGTCTGTCTGACTGACTGACTGACTGGAACCTGTCTGTCTGTCTGTCTGACTGACTGGAAACTGTCTGTCTGTCTGTCTGTCTGACTGACTGGAAACTGACTGTCTGTCTGTCTGACTGACTGGAAACTGACTGTCTGTCTGTCTGACTGACTGGAAACTGACTGTCTGTCTGTCTGACTGACTGGAAACTGACTGTCTGTCTGTCTGACTGACTGGAAACTGACTGTCTGTCTGTCTGACTGACTGGAAACTGTCTGTCTGTCTGACTGACTGGAAACTGTCTGTCTGTCTGGAAACTGTCTGTCTGACTGACTGGAAACTGTCTGACTGTGTTGATCCTACTGGATTCAACAACTGGAACTGATTACTCTGGGGGCTGATTTCTGGGGCGGTTGTCCCTCTGGATGTAACCGACTGACTTGAACTGCTATAAACTGGAGTGGGTTTCCTGTTTCTTTCGGAAAGCCGAATTAAACTGATTCTGTTAGCTTTGAGCTGTCTATTATTTTCTGGGGCGGTTGGCCCTCTGGATGCAACCAACTGATTTGAACTGCTATAAACTGCAGTGGGTTTCCTATCTACTCTATCTAAGAAATACACAAATAATGCACAACAATTTGCCTAACTAGGAAAAAATTTTAAAATTTTTTAAACAAAATAATAAAAATTTAAACAAAATTTCACTCGAATGTACTTAAATATACGGTAATATTATGATTGGCACATAAAATAAAATGATTCTATGCTAACTATAATAGTGGAAATAACTCTGTTTCAATAAAAAGAAATGTATCACTGGTGTATGGAATGTTCACTCTGTTTTGTGTTAATTCTGGATTGATACTAATTATTAACTGTTAATTATACTAACTTCTCAAATGTTTAGTAATTAATTTGAAAAAGAGATCTGTACTTAACAAGATTCCGACGGCGAAATCCCTGAAGACGTGTCCTTGAAGACGTGTCCTTGAAGACGTGTCCTTGAAGACGTGTCCTTGAAGACGTGTCCTTGAAGACGTGTCCTTGAAGACGTGTCCTTGAAGACGTGTCCTTGAAGACGTGTCCTTGAAGACGTGTCCTTGAAGACGTGTCCTTGAAGACGTGTCCTTGAAGACGTGTCCTTGAAGACGTGTCCTTGAAGACGTGTCCTTGAAGACGTGTCCTTGAAGACGTGTCCTTGAAGACGTGTCCTTGAAGACGTGTCCTTGAAGACGTGTCCTTGAAGACGTGTCCTTGAAGACGTGTCCTTGAAGACGTGTCCTTGAAGACGTGTCCTTGAAGACGTGTCCTTGAAGACGTGTCCTTGAAGACGTGTCCTTGAAGACGTGTCCTTGAAGACGTGTCCTTGAAGACGTGTCCTTGAAGACGTGTCCTTGAAGACGTGTCCTTGAAGACGTGTCCTGAAGACGTGTCTTGGTGGCCACTTGTTCCTGGACGAAGAATGGGCGTGGAGAACTTGGAGTCGTGACACGCCGGTCAACTGAATGTTGGTTCTAGTTCCAGGATCTAGAGGACTGGAAGAATCTTGGTTGCAGAGGTCGCCAGATGTTAACCCTCCGTCTATGGCCCTGGTCGGTTCGAAGTTGACGGGGGTTCTGGTTAGGTGGCAGCAACGGATTTGTTACTCTGGAGTAGCTGGTACCGTATAGGGAATCGCAGTAGTTTTCTTCTATACTACTCTCCGATTTCTTCTTGTAGTGGATCGGAGGATTCTGTGAAGCTGATTAATTTCTCTGAAGGTTCCCGATTCTTCTTGTAACGTATTGGGAAACTATTCTCTCTCTATTTAAGACTAAGTTCTCTGAAGAGAGCAAGGCTCGAAGGAGAAGAAAAAGATTTCTTTCTTACTCTAGTTTTACTGCTAAAATGTTACAAGTAATGTTCAACCTCTAAGTTACAGTAGATCAGTCACTCAGAATAATCAGAATAATAATTTGAAAAATTATATGGTTTTATATACCCAAATTTTGTGGTCATCATTATTATTTAATGTTGACTTGTTTGTTTTTTATTCTCTTAGGCTGCATTATTTTTTGCACAATATTTGAAGATAAGGTAAAATTTTAGCTGTAGCAATGTCTAAACAGATAAGCAAGATATTTGAAGATGAAGCCATATTTTTATTTTAAACCGCATATTGACAGATCTGATGTTATCATGATCTGCTGAGTTAATTAAAAATGGAAATTGAAATATGCATTTTATTATGAATTACACTTAAACATGCATATGAGCAAAAATTAAAGGCTTAAGATTTAAGATTAAACGTTTAGGCAAGACATGACTTCATCTTTTATAACGAATAGAGAATGTATACAGAAAATGAACATTGCAAAATTTAATCAGGTTTCATTATTAAGCTAAATCTAAAAAAAATGATTAAGTAATTTAAAAAGAAACAATTCACCAATTATTTGGCAAAAACAGAAAGCAAATCAAAAATTTATTCAAACTCGCGTTATGCGATTTTTGTCTATGTAAAAATGAATATCTGAATATAGAGATTATATAAATATAAAGGTTATATAAACATAAGGATTATATAAATACAAGGATTTATATAAATATACGAATTATACGAATGAATATAAGAATATAGGAATTATTCATTGTTCATTTTTACACACACACACACATATATATATACATTAGGGTGGTTCACAGAAAGGGGGTGAAATTTTTTTCTTCGAAATTTTTGTGTGCTCATAGCCCAAACGTACCCACTAGATGAAAAACTAGGGCAAGTGAATTTTTTTTTAAATTAATGAATATTTAGGGTATGCAGACGGCTGCCATTTTAATGCCCTGTAATGCTTGGCTCTGACGTGGCCTATATAGCAGGCATAACTCGGAACGTAAAAAAAAAAATTGCGCAATTCGCCCAGTTTCTAATTCCTAATTAACTAATTAATTAAGTTTACAGTTGGCAACTCTTATTTTTGAACATTCTACGATTTGGCATCGTATTTCAAATACTAACGGTTTTCCTCACTTACTCTCCCGGCAAGAATCGGATAGGGTGTATTAAGTGTTCACGCATCACTGGGAATCATTTATCTTAGCTTGCCTTTTAATGACTCAGGTGAATATTTAATCATCATAATTAATATTTAATTAATATTTAATTAATAATTAATTAATAATTAATTAATATTTAATTAAGGCGAACATATATTATATATCGTTATAAATTGCTAAGCGCTTTAAGTTGCTATATTACTATTGAATTATTATTTTTGGTTTATGTTGAATAATAATTTTTTTCTGGAAAGAGATGTACATTAGTGCAAGTTTAGTCCTAAAGAGTAACGTTAAAACTGTGTATGCTTAAAATTGCTATATTTTCTATTGCGTTATAAATTGCTATGACGCTTAAAGTTGCTATATTATTGTTGCGTTATTGTTTTTGGTTTATGTTGAATAATAATTTTTGCTGAAAATTCATGTACATTAGTGCATGTTTAATGTTAAAGTGTGACTTTAAAAGTCTACATGTTTGAGGTTGCTGTATTTCTACATTATTTCCATAGTAATTAAAAAATGTCAATTTTTGGTTTCTCTTTCTAGGTTGTGATGATGGCAACTACATTGCCTAAGAAAATAACTATCTACTTGGTTGGCGGCACCATCGAACCGATTCCTAAGTCCCGTCTGCCTACTCTTAGGCAAGTTCTCCAACGTTATTTTCATCTCATGAAAATGAGTGATCCAACTCCTACGAAAAACGAGTACATCAGTATGATGGTGAAGGAAATCATGGATATCTGGGGAACAGAGCTGGGCACTTGCGGCATATTGCGGTACTGCGGTACTGCTGCACTACCAAACCGGTACCAAACCGGTACGCGGAAATTTGAATGCGGTAGCGGTACTGCGGTACTTTCAGCGATCCTTTGCGGTACTGCGTTATGGGGGCCCAGGGTGGTAGTGCGGTGGTACCGCAAGTACCGCAGTACCGCAAAATATGCCGCAAATGCCCAGCTCTGCTGGGGAATGGCCCGCATCCCTACTCAAGAGGAGCGGAATAGCAAACGAACCCTGAATGGAATCCTGTCCACTTGGTTAAGCATCATGATGTGGAAAGACTGATCCGGATAGAGGAAGACCGAGTCTTCTTGAAAGACCAAGAGAGGGAACGCAGGTTTCACATGGGACCAGTCGATGAAGCCCTGGCTAAGAAAGAAATGAAACAGAAGTATCTTAAGAAGAAGGCCAGAGAGCAAAAGGAAGAAGCAGAGAAGCAGATGCGTGAAGAGCAAGAGACCGTTCAGCTGGAGTCAACCAGCACCTCTTCTGATGATGAAGGCCCTCGTTCATTTCCGAAGATGCCTCGAGTTGGAATGGATCCAGATTTTCAGGTCCCTGGCCCGTCAAATGCAGCTCCTCGTCCTGCACCTCAAACGAGGCCTAAGGACTTCATGTCCCCTGGTCTCGCTGCTGCCCTGGATAGAACCAACACCAGCGATCGTGAGGCAGTTCACATCGTGGCAGCTACTGTGAAAAGCCTTGGAGGGAACATTGATGAACTGGATATCAGTCGCTCCACATTCAGGAGAACCCGTATGCGACATCGCAGTGACCACATCATTTCTGTGAAACAAGCTGTCTCATCTTCTGGCGCCAATACTGGAATTGTTGTTCATTGGGACGGGAAACTCCTTCCATTCCTCACAGAAAATGACTACGTGGATCGTCTCCCAGTACTGATCTCTGGGAAGGATGTTTCGTCATCGTCAGAGGAGAACATCCAACTCTTGAGTGTTCCGAAGCTCGCATGTGGAACAGGAATGGCGCAAGCAGACGCCGTGGTTGAGGCCTTGAAGGATTGGAAGGTCGAAGACCGAGTCCTCGCCATGAGCTTTGATACGACTGCAAGCAATACGGGTCATATTGGAACAGCGACTGGGAAGAAATTTACTCCACCTTGCTTGCCGACACCATATCTTGGAGGTCGTTCTCAGAGACGTCTTCAAGACAGTTCATGGATCGTCTAGCGGTCCGGAGGTTCTCCTATTTCAACGGTTTCAAAAGAATTGGCAGCGGGTCAATCAAGCAAGCTTCAAGACTGGAATGATGGACGACCACGTCAGTGCAGTTTTCAGAGAACCCTGAATGGGTACAAGAAGTTCTCGACTACTACATAAAAGCTCTTGAGTGTACGCAACCACGCGACGACTACTGCCGACTCCTGGAGCTTAGTGTAGTCTTCCTAGGTGGGATACCTCCCCGAAGGATTCGATTTGGACAGCCTGGCCCCATACACCATGCTCGCTGGATGTCAAAGGCAATATACTGTCTCAAAATATTCATGTTTCAACCTCAGTTTAAGGTGTCCCCTAAGGAAGAGAAGTCCATTCGAACCATGGCCCTCTTTGCTACTTTTATCTACGGGCCAGCATGGTTCAAGGCTCCAATAATCTTTTTAGCCCCAAGCAACGATATCTCCTTCCTTAAGAAAATTCAAGAATACAAGAATAAAGTGGATGGAGCAGTTGGGGCGGCAGCTACAAAAGCATTCCAACGACATCTGTGGCATTTGAGCGAGGAGTTGGTAGCTCTGGCTCTATTCAGTGACGCAGTTTCCAATATAGAGAAGAGAGGAATCCTGGAGTCGATGAGGGTAAGGGAAGGAGAGAAAGATCCACGGAGGAGAATTAAAGTGCCGGAAGAGGACATTCCGTCACTGACGCTGAAGAAGCTGGCATCCAAGAATCCCAACCGCTTCTTCCAGACCACGCTACTAGGCTCCGGATTCATCTCTAAAGATCCATCCCAATGGAAGGATGATCCACAGTTCCTCCAGGCCAAGGAAGTCCTCCAAGATATGCTAGTAGTGAATGATGTGGCTGAAAAAGGGGTGAAGCTAATTCAGGATTATAACTCTTCCATTACGAAGAACGAAGAACAGAAACAGTATCTGCTGCAGGTGGTCGCTACACATCGACACCAGTTTTCTAATGCAAGCTAGGGTAACATGTAATCGTGAGGACGGGAGAGTTTTTCTGTTTCAATCAACATTGTTTGTGTTTGGTTTGCCTCTAATTAATAAATTAATCACTTAAGTATTACATATCTATAGGTAAATTATTATTTGAGTATCATTTTCCTAATACAAGAGTCATTCTATAGGGAGAGAGATTAAACAAATGTGAGCTTTTCTTAGTCAGCTTGTGCATACCCTAAACAAAGTCATAATGACTGACCTAAAACTTGGTATGCAGTGTTTTCTTGGGGAAAGGAACCAAATAAACACTGAACACAAAAAATAAACAAGTTCGATTTTGTGGACCACCAAATATACATAGTGGCGCAAAAGTCACGCATCATTGGAATTTTTAGTGTTGATTATAATATATTTTTTTTTTAACTGAATGAGGCAAATTGTGCTTAAAAAATGACAATTTAGTAAATAGTACACATCCGCAACACCCGCATCCCACAGATGCGGATGTGACATACATCACTGCTGTAGAAACCATAAAATGAAATACACAATTAAAACAATTAAAAATTAAAAATACAAATTAGAATAATGTAGAGGGTGAAATAATAGTTAATAATGATGAAATAATAAAGCAGCAAAACACCACCAACTAATATAGTCAACGCGCGGGCAAACTGTTTACTTTCTGTTGGTATGTGTGTATGTATATTATATATATATATATATATATATATATACATACAAACAGACGCTTGTGAAGCGAATGTACGCAGTACACATGCGCAGTGTCACATAGCTAATCTTGGAGCCTACAAGAGCGTCTACGCGACATAGTGTGTATATTTGGTAAATAATATACGAGTATGTAGCATAGTTCCCAAGCACATTATAGCGAGGTAATATACTACTTTAAACGAAAAATGCCAGTAATTTGTTACCTACGTCTAAGCGAAACTACGTTAAAGGAAGGTACGTTAAGCGGGGTTCAAGTGTATAAAGTGAGCAGTAATTCGCATAACGAGAATGTGTTTGAAACCTAAGTACCCGTATCCGTAAATGAAACATTCTGGAGGTAAAAACTCAAATAAAGTCATCTCAGATTAAATAAAACTTAAGTCATACTATGAGTATATACAACAAATGTATAGTAATAAATAATCATACTAATTTTATATTATTGACGCCAATCGATAGCTGTTGTCATTAATTTCTGTAGGACTTGCGTTAAATTTTGATGTAATTTTCTTTTCTTATTTTTGCTAATTCGATAAATTTGACTGAAACGAAGAAATGAGACAAATTTAACATTTGAAATAAAACAACAATTTTGTCTATACGAATTGTTCAGAACGGGAAAATTATTTTAGTTTCGTATGAAAAATTCATGAGGCAAGTAATACATTTTCGGAGTTCTCTGAGAATGGAGTACCTAAAGCAATTAATGAAATGAAAGATTATTCAGAAATCCCTACACTTTTCTCTGAATTGGATATTGTTAATATCGGAGAGAATTGTCACCTATGCATACCAGGGTTGGCACTAGTGGGCCCAGCCCGAAAAAACCCACCTGGGTTTTTTCAATAAAAAACACTTGAAAAAACCCACTATTTTACCCACTTGTGGGTTTTTTCATGAAACTTAAGAAGTGCATATGCAATTATTTTTAAAAATTGTCATATAGGCGCCTATAATGATTTTACATGCAAAGCAAGCAAACATGAGTCAACAAATAGACCTACAGGTATAACTCTCTGGGTGAGGTAGCAGGTTATAGAGTGTAGACATCTGCCAATCAGGGTGTTATACATCCTGATTCTTCAGTCAACTGCATCTTCAAGGAATTTTCTACTTCTTCATGGATTGTATTTAAAAGTGGACCAGACAAATTTCGACGGGAAGGTGGAGTGTAGCCTGGTCTTAGAGTCTCTATCATTTCAATAAAATACTTAGACTCTGCACATAGAAATGGAATATTATTTGCATAAAAGAATTTGGCTATTTTGTTATCAATGACATTTTTCTGCAAAGTTGTTGTTGTCATGCCAAAATCGCTTACTTTCTTTTGAATTTTTCTTTTTTTCATCTGTAATTGTGTCAGTGGTGGTGAGGATGAGTCTGGATCATCTGAGAGGTCTATGTCATGGCAGTATGAAGATGATGTACTGGCAGTATTGTCAGTCTTGTTTCTTGATTCCATGTGTTTCAAACATTTCATTAAATGCATTTTTATTCGCTCTATTTTATTACTTATTTCATTACTGCAATGTTTGCATCTAACTTTACTAGTCCCATCAATAATATTGACTTCACTCCATTCATGCCCTGATTTTCTTCCTGATCCAAAGATCTTTGGCATTATTTAATGCAGTTATAACTTCAAACAGACTAATTCTGTAGGCTAGCAGTAAAGATAAATATGCTGTTGCCAGTTTGTTTTATTTAACTGTGAAATAAAAGAAAAAATATTCAGTAATATGAATTAAATAGATATAACTAGCTGAATTAAGTTCCCTTTGGGAGCTGTAATTCATCTACTTCCAGCAGAAGACACAGGGGCCTGTCTTCCATAGGAAGTATAGCCTAACAAATAGGATAATTTACCACACCAAATTTAGTTCAAATTGGTCCATGTTTTCCAAATTTTGTTGTGAAGCTCAATCTGAGAAAATAATAACTTTTTATGCTTAATTGCCTGGAAGGCAACCTTTTTGCTAAAAACAAGACAAATGTTATATTAATAGTGTATGGTACAGTACAGTATTATTATAAAAATAAGAATAGGTAGGTCTAATATGAACTACCATATGGACATATGAAAAAACCCAATTTTACCCGGGTTTTTTCGGGTTTTAGGTGAAAAAACCCGAAAAAACCCACCTGGGGTGGGCTTTTTCAAAAAAAGTGGGTTTCTTGCCAACCCTGATGCATACCCATTCAGGAGAGGGTAAATGAAAATTAATATAATGAATTTCATGAGAATGATAAATTAGAAATGAGAAATAAAATAGAGTCCGATATCTTGAGAATGATTAACAGGATGGATGATTTAGTTTCTTATGAGACGCACAAAAGTGTGCAAGTGCTAAATCGAAAGTTATATAAATGTAACTTGATTTGTGACTATTATTATATGTAATGAATTCCGGGAGGTTGTTGCCTCGAGTTCTAAATTTATAAATGTTAATAAAATTAGGGATGTTTTGCCCCTTGTGATGAAATTAGGGATGGTCCTGAATGTTGTAAGATATTATTTATATTTATATATATATATATATATATATATATATATATATATATATATATATATAGAAACATAACGGAAATTCCTTTTCCTCGTCTCTCTCGCATGGTTTGGAGAAGTAAACAAGGCTATAAAACTCAAACAGGTAGGCAGGAACAGGCCCACAAAGGAAACAGATTTTGTTTTGTTTCCCGAAATACCCGCTAGAGCCTATAAAAACGCTAGTCCTCTCAAATCGCTCTCATATGCTTATTTGCCCATTGCTCAGGCCTCTCTCAACACTCACTCTTCATCTCCAACCTTCGTCATGTAACTCTACTCGCTGTCCGGCCTTCATCGGAGAGCGTCCCGCCATCCTTCAAAACTCCTTTCAATCATACACGAAGCAGGATTATCTCCGTTGAGGCCTACCATATTCCATCCCCTTGGAAGCAACATCAGTTCTGCAAGATTCAACTGGCGCCATCCGTCCCCCTTTACTTCACTCAACATCCATTGCGACCTGCGAATCTTCATTTCCCTTCAACGAGTATTTCGTCATTGAAACTGGTTCGTAGGCTCTTCCGTCTTCATAGTTATCTTCCTCATCAAAATCTCAGGTCCGTAAACCTCTCATAGGCAGTTGCCCTACAGTTTTTTGTTACGTCGTGATAGGCCTTTCATCCTCAATGCATATAATGTCAATAAACTCTACCTAACCGAATTAGGCTTTAAAAGTGTATTTAATACCGTTCAATCTAACTCACGCATTTACGACAGCACTTAGGCCTACCCCGTTATTGTGCAAATACCGTTTTTCATTACCTGTGTTAGTGCTTTTAACACCATTGTATCATTTAACTATTATCCTGTATAAGAATTATTTCTTATTGTCAATAATCAGCCATTGTAATATTGCTTATTTAACGTATAAATAATTGTTAATCACCGTGAACAAATAATTCATTTATTTTTCTAATTAAACGATAACCAGTCATTTATAGCTCCCTATTAAATATTGTTTGTTTGGCTGAAAGATGAAACTGGTAACCCCATTTTCAATCCATATACAGGGTGGTCCAAAAGTCTATCTATTCTGCTGATATCGTAGTATTTTAGGATAAAAATGTAGTAACATAATTAGATGTAGATTTTTTTATCAAGCTTAGGTCTAAGATTTAACGTGAGCACTATCAGTGTCTCTGCAAATCTAAAATCTGTCCATTGCATTGCTGAACACATTCTGAAGCATCTCTGGGATTATTTCAGCGACTGCCGCGACAATGGTGGTTCGCAGATCCTGCAGGTCTGTAACTCTTGTTTTGTAAACCTCAGACTTTATAAAGCCCCACGCAAACAAGTCTAATGGTGTTAAATCCGGAGATCATGCTGCCCAGGGCCAGTTTCCACCACGTCCAGTCCAGCGATTTGGTAAGAGCTCATCAAGGTACGCCCGAACGATGTTTGCATAGTGACATGGAGCTCCATCTTGTTGAAAGACAACAGTGTCGCAAATGCCATCGCAGAACGAAGCTGGGGTCCAAGAAAGTACAGAAGCATGTCAAGATAAATTGGCCCTCTTACCGTAGGTTCTTCAAAGAAAAAAAGGTTCGTAAATCTTCGATCTTGTCATACCCAACCAAACAATAACTTTGGGAGAATATCTCTCCCATTCGTAGAACTCGGTTGGTTTTTCACTAGCCCAGATACGGCAATTATGTAGCTTCACCTTTTCGCATGTGTGGAATGTCGCCTCATCGCTGAAGAAAATGTGGTTTAACAAGTTTTCGGTATGAATTTTTTAATCAATTCTGTGCAAATAGCGGCTCGTTTTGGATAATCCTTTTCGTATAACTCATGTAACACTTGAATATCGTAACTTTTCTTTTTTAATGTAAATTTTAAAATCCTTAGAACAGTCGTTTTTTTGGTATGCTCATTTTACATGATGTTGTGCGAGTTGAAATTCTAGGATTTGTTTCAAAGGCAACGCTTACCAATGCGACAGTTTCTTCAGAGGTACCTGGACGTCCAGATCTTGCCTCATCATGAACAGATCCTGTTCTTTTACATTTATTGACCAGCTTGCGAATTGCTTTGTCTGTAGGTCCTTGTTTGTGAAATCATCTTTCGAAATTTTCTCAAATTTGTTTGCACTTCTTCCTTTGGATCCATAGTGTTACTCCATCACACGTTGTTGTACATCTATCATTATCTATTGCCTGTAGAAAATAAAATAGAAATATTATTTCAGCAATTTATAATTGGTTATAAATTAACCTAGAAATAAAAATTGTACATGGAAATAGAACACACTTGAACGCGGGGAAAATATCCGCTTCTTTTTCATATTTGTGGAAGGAATTTGTCATTTCCTTCTATAAATAAATTTAAAATAGATTTATAAGATATACCAATGTAATTTAACAATAAGACAATGAATTCAATTGTTTGTTTAATTCTAGATAATTTCGAGTAACGCGTACCATATACGAGTTGCCCAAAAACTAGATGAAAAGAATAAATTAAATTCTGTAACATGTAAACGTTAAAAACGACCTAATAGACATGGTACGATTTTGACTCGTAATTTCCTCCGACCCAAACGAAGAAAGCGGAGACGACGCTGTATAAATATAACTGGTATGCATCAATTTTGCTGTCAAGGGTTTTGTAAGTGATTCTTATAGAGTTTTTCCTGCTGATTTCGAATCTGCAATCCGTTTTTCTCAATCAGCTCAGGTTATCCGGCTATGGCCTCATAAGTAAAATAGAATTTTTCGTGATTTTGTCAAAGCGGAATTGGAACAGTAACATCTATCATCACTTGTTTCACTTGTATAATATCTTTTTTTACTTTTCAGGCATATAGATAAAATATTTCATAATGAATAGAGCGTGTAAAAATGATCCCAATAGATTCTGCTACATATGTGGGACGGTTACCATGCCAAATAACCAGTCCCAAATCACTAAATTTGTGAAGACAATGTATAGAGCATACTTTGGAATTAAGCTAGGGGACCAGGACAAAAATTTCGCCCCTCATATGTGCTGCAAGACGTGCATTGAAAATTTGAGAAGATGGAGCAAAGGCAGAGCGAAATCTTTGCCTTTTGGAATTCCCATGATTTGGAGAGAAGGAAAAGGATCACGTGACAGATTGTTATTTCTGCATGACAAACCTCCAAGGTGGGCTTTAAATTTATTTTTCTTAAATATTTTGAAATCCTCGTATGAAACTTGACAATATTCACCATAATGTAATATTCACCATATATAGCATAATATTCACCATAATGTAATATTGACCATATATAGCATAATATTCACCATAATGGTAATCATACATTTACATATACATATTGTTATAGAAAATACATTTACACATACTGTACATATTGTTATACAAGTTACATTTACAATGATTGTATATTTTCTTTCTTTTTCATTCATATTGTCCCCGAAGGGACAATATGAATGAAAAAGAAAGAAAATATACAGACTCCATCGACCTATTTCATATCTTACAGACCGCAGCCTTCCCTCACGAGCCGCCACTGTCTGAATGCTTCTTCTATTTCATTTGCAAGTTTTATATCCATGTTTCTGTGTTTCTATTTTCAGGAGTTAACAAGAAGAATAAACACATTGTTGTATACCCTGACATTCCTTCTGCTATGAGACCTGTACCCCATGGTCCTGGAATTCCAATACCCGACCCACCTCAAACCCTGGACTTCGATGATTCTGATGATGGACCAATGCCAATGACCAGTCCCAGTCGTATATACCTCAAAATACAGCTTCAAATGAGCCGAGGCCTCTCAACCAGGCCAAACTTAATGATCTTACCAGGGATTTAGGACTTTCCAAATTAGCTGCCGAGATCTTGGGCTCACGACTTCGAGAGGACAACTTGCTGGCTCCGGGAACAACATTCTCCTGGTATAGGAAACGAGAGGAAGAATTCCGCAAGTTTTTTGCAGTGCACGAAAATACCTCTTCCTTAGTGTACTGCTGCAATGTTGAGGGGCTAATCGAATCCTTGGGCCTGCCATATAACGCATCAGAATGGAGGCTATTTATAGACTCGTCTAAACGAAGTTTGAAAGCAGTACTTCTCAACATTGGGAATAGGGTTGCATCAGTCCCTGTAGCACATTCCATACAACTTACTGAGAGCTACGATAACATGAAAATTTTACTGGATGCTCTCGTATACGACCAACATAACTGGAGGATCTGTGGAGATTTGAAGGTAATACTAATATCATAAGTAAACTATTACTATTGACTATGTTGTTTTTCCAAAGGTTATTTGAGTGTATAAGAACACTTAACTTCCCCACAAAAGTGATACAGTCCAATGCATAGATTTTTTTATCTGATAGAACAAATTCTCTAAATTCTTTAAATATTTTCATTTTTTTTCAGATTGTGTTATTTGTATTGGGAATGCAAGGGGGATACACGAAATACCCATGTTTCCTCTGCAAATGGGATAGCCGAGCGGATGAGAAGCACTATGCACAGCGTGAATGGGCATCCAGAGAGAATTTTGAACCTGGGTCGCATAATGTCGTTTCAGTGCCCCTTGTACCACCAACAAAAATTTTGCTCCCACCACTTCATATTAAGCTGGGCTTGATGAAAAATTTCATCAAATCAATGAATAAGGAGGGTTCAGCATTCCGATATCTCGAGAGTAAATTTCCTCATATATCTGATGCTAAACTAAATGCTGGGGTTTTTGATGGTCCTCAAATTCGAACTTTGATCAAGGATACTCAGTTCGAAAACGCAATGACTCCAACTGAGAAGAATGCCTGGCAGACATTCAAATCAGTTGTCACTGATTTTCTTGGCAAGCGTAGAAGTCCAGAATACGAGTCCGTTGTCGAAAACTTGATGGAAGCTTTCAAAGCTCATGGGTTGCGCATGTCCATAAAAATGCACTTTTTGTGGTCCCACTTGGACTATTTTCCTGAAAATTGTGGGGATTATAGTGAGGAACAGGGTGAACGATTTCACTAAGATATCAAAATAATGGAAGAGAGGTACCAGGGAAACTGGGATATCAATATGCTGGCGGACTATTGCTGGTGTTTGAAGCGAGATGTGCCCGAAGAAAAAAACAGACGGAAAGCCAAAAAAACTTCATTCCTTCCTCAATAAACTTTTTTCCATATTCATTGTATGAATAAAAGTATTTATTCACACAATGTTTTCATTTTTCACGAGTGTTCTTATAATATTACTCGTATCTACAGTGTTTAAGCTAAAAAAATCAATAAATTTGGGGATAAAATTGGTCTTATAATAAATGGCCAAGAGAGAAAAAACCTGACGAGATTGAGGAAAACCAATGTCATTTTCGAATTCAGCATGGTCGAATTATATAATACGAGTTGAAAAAACCCTCACAGCAGAAAAAAAATTTCATATGCATACCAGTGTATTATAATTATACATTTGTAAGAGGAAAATTTCACTAGGGTTAAATCGTTAACATATAAATTACATCTTTCCAACATAAATATTCTACCACTAACTGAATTAGGTTAACGCAGTCAAAAGAAATCAAATGTTGATTCAAAATAAAACTTACATACTACAGGATAAATTGGCGTAAAATTCATGTTACATAGAGACGGGAGTGATGTAATTATTAGAAACACAAAAATCTCCTTTAATGTTGAAAGGAGAGAAACAAGCTGACGGCAGAATACCTTAGTGCATTTCTGGACATGATCCCGAAAGGTTCTCTCAAAGAATCCGTGTCAAAGTTTTTGAGGCTAAATAAAGGAATTAGTTCGCCCTAAAATTAAACAAAGAAAATGTGGGGCTCAAAAATTAGATAGACAAAATAAGGCTCCCCTAACTTCGACTAAAGTAAACGATATTGGCTGGAAAATTCCAATAGACCTAAATAAAATTGGTGTGGAAAAACTATACGCGCTTACAACATGGTATCGTATGTGATACCTTTACTTCATAATTAAATATAACTTATTAGTTAATTGAATTAAATATCTATACAAAATTGCCTCGGGATTGGCGACATAGCCTAATGGGAATGAGATGATTGCCATACATACATAGAACCCGTATGTAGGCGTCGGGCCTGCATAACCACGAGAAACATTTTTTTCACGTGAACAAAATTTTCCATTTTTCTAACTCATGTAAAATACAAGAGAGAAAGAGTCAACAACCTTTGCCAAATCAGCAATTTATACTAAAATATGAAGATATATTAAGGAGTGGCCTCGGGGCTGTTTATGTGCAGCGAACGCTTTAAACAGGGAAGATGTGCTTTTGTCTTCCCTAAAGTTCTGAGTGAATTCCTTATGATAAACTAAAGGATAGGCCTATACCTTAAAGTGTTTATATTGTGACTGCCTATATTAATTACATGAAGTTAATTCGTCGCGTAACTCCATCGTGGCGGCCCTACACCGAAAATGATCGTAACGCCCTACATCGAAGCAAACCAAGGACCCAGCAAAAATAAGGTGGGACAATTCATTTTCGTTCTAATATAGGCATATAAAATCCCGACGCTAAAATTACCATAAACAATTAAATGTAAAGAGGTCCTTTAAAGACCTACATATTCATAACTCTAACGAAAAAACATAGGGCTTTTGTCGGTAACCCTCCACTGAAGTCTGCTGGAAATTTCCAACGGATGAGGGCACAGGCAATCAACCCAGAGCCCTATATAGTTTTTTTCACATGGTGGCCCGTATATGGGGAACTTACCCCTCTAAAATTTACACTGATACACACAGGCTAGGCTTAGCTCATTAGGCCTAACCCCAATTTCAACCGTAACCCCACTATAGTTTTCATATGGTGGCCTATGCAACTGGGACCGATCCCTTTACCTTTACACTAACTGAAAACAAAGGCTTGTTCATTTAACATGCATAACTTATTTTAGGTCCTAAAAAAATAGGCCCACAACATTAAGCCTATTTAATAGGTCCTACTCTTCAAACTCAAAACAAAGCCTTGTTAATTTAACAGGCTTAACTCATTTAAGGTCCTATAAAATAATAGGCCCAAACAAGCCTACTTGGTAGGCCCACAAAATAAGCCCATTTAGTAGGCCCACCTAATTTTACCTTACATAATAAGCCTACCTCTTAAAGTAGGCCTTACTCTTTACACTCAAGGCCTATCCTAACAAACACTAAATTTATAATTCAACCTGTGGTGTAGGTTATAAAATTTATTTCAGCAATTTAACTTACTCATAAGACTCATTAACATCACAAAATTCGACTCAGAACTGTAACATCACACAGACCTAAAGCAATTGCACAAATTCAAACCTACACCCACCTAACACCTATTAGTAACTATTCTAAGTCCTATTTGACATATAGGCATACCAAGTCCTATTTGACATATAGGCACAACCTATACCAAGTCCTATTTGACATATAGGCCCAACCTATTCCAACTCCTATTTGACATATAGGCATACCAAGTCCTATTTGACATTATAGGCCCAACCTATTCCAAGTCCTATTTGACATATTGTTAGAATTAAAATTTTGTTTTAACCCAACACAGTATTTGAATACTAAACTATTATTTATTAACACTAAATTAAGCTTATGAATTACTTACCGAATCATAAATTAAATCCTGAATAATATTATTGATTCCCGCTGATAGAAATTTTATGCTATCAGAGGGTTAAACTTGTTTATAGTTTAACACCCTCTTTAGTTGGTAGTAATTGTCTTATTCTATGAAAACAAAATAAACCATTACCTTAGTAGTTTTAATTGTAAACACACTACCTTGATAATACTTGAATATAAAGATGATTGATTGCCTGTTTTCTGAAAGGGAAATGTTATACCGAACAGCCTTATAACAGCCTAATTTGAAATAGATGATTGAATTTAAACAAATGCAATTTAATAGACTTTACTATGATACACCGATCAAACCTGAAGAAAAAAAACAGCAACACAGTTAGCTGAACAAATTTGAAACAGAATTCTTCTATAACCTCACTATTCAGTGCTTTGAAACCAATTAAACCAGCAGATTTAACGAGGCAGCCGGAACGGTTTATGGTTGTAGTGGTTTGAAAATACGGAATATATATCCGTACAGAAGTCGAACCAACCTTTGTTAAATTAATGGATATGATTCACTATAATGAGAAATAAGAAAATAAATCTAATAACCTCCCGACGGAGAAACTGCAATTTAAAATCTAAAATTGCAGTAAGTCTTAAATTTGATATGACACCCACCACCAAAAATTTTTTTTTGTTTTTTAACTTTTTGAACCCATAACCATCTTAAATCTAATGTTAATCCTAATCGTCTTCCCTATTTAGTAGGTCCTTGAGCCTCTGTTTGCAATGAATTGCAGCTTTCCTAGTGGGTCTTAATTAGGTTTTTCTCTTTGAACATCTTTCGAATTTGGAAGGTCTTGACGAGCACCATTATGAGTAATCGAGATTTCTAATGGATACAGGTGACAAATAGGATAATTTAAAACTTTGTTATCTGATCTCTTGAGTTGAACACTTCTGACTTTGTCATCATCGCCTACAAACAAATGCAGGATGCGTCCCATCTGCCAAAAGGGTCTGGTTTTAGTAGTTGATTTAATCAATACCACATCGCCAACTTTGATGCGATTAACCCAGTCTGATTTGTATAAATCTCGACTATGTTCTCGAAGACTCAACAGGTACTCCTCATACCACCATTGTCTAAATTGAGAATACTTTTTGTTCAATAATTCAAACGATTTGTTGAGTTAGTTATGAGTAGGGGGATTTTGTGACCATAAAGGTCATCATCAGTTTCAAACTTGAATACCAAAGATTCCTTTTGGTGTTTAAGGAATGAATTAGGCGTTAAGCTTGATAATTCAGTCTCTGACGAGACGTATGTTAGCGGACGAGAGTTCACAGCGTTTTGAATGCTAGTTAGCAAGGTCAGTAGATCGAAATGATCTAGAACAGAACGCCCAATGGTTTTGAAAAGGCAGCTTTTCACTACTCGAATGAGACGCTCCCAAGCAGATCCCATCCAGGCTGAATAAACTGGAAGCCGGATGTGTTTGATACCACTGGCTCGCATGTGCTCTTGAAATTCGTTAGAATTTAAAGAGTCTTCTAATGCCTTACCACCTTGAATGAAACTTTTAGCATTGTCGCTGTAAACTCTGTCGCAAACACCATATAGATTAGTGAATCTCTGGAATGAGAGCAAGAAAGATTTGGTACTCATATCAGGAAGCAGATCTAAATGTATGGCTCTTATGTGAAGACAAGTATAGAGCAAAATAAATCGTTTGACAGTTTTTCCTGAGTCAGGGTCTTTGACCCAAACGTGACCTGTGAAGTCAACCCCAACATGTTTATAGGGAGTGAACAAACGCATCTGATGCTTAGGGAAATTGGTGAATTTGGGATACTTGTAAGAAAATTGTATTTTCTGCAAGTAATGCAACTGAAATGATACGCTTGATGGTTTGTCTTGCACTAGTGATCCAAAACCCCTGCAAGCGCAGCATTGTTAAGGTGGATTGAATACCTAAATGCTTGCATCTAGAGTGACAATCTCGAACTATTAATTCAGTGAAGTGATGATGTTTACCTAGTAATATGGGATTTATGATGTCATAATCATACACGTTTGTTCTTGAAAGTCTGCCCTTGGTTCGAATCAATCTGACTTCGTCTAGAAAGAGATCCAGACGGTTAACCAGATTGGGAACTTGCTGATTGGGATTTTCTTGAACCGTTTCAAGAAATTGATTTTCTTTGTCAAAGGATTCAAGTTGCATGATGTATAGCCAATACAACCTACTACCCCTATCCACGTCTACATTGGGTTTCCTTCTGCATTTGAAAACAAACTTTAGTACATAAGCCGTGATTCTATAGACTTTGTGAATGTTTGAAAACCGTTTGATGTCAAGAATGGGTTCAGTTTTACCAGCATTTAAAGTGACTGATGTAATTGTAGCTGATTGTGTCTTTAATTTGTTTGGGTTAGATAGGCACTGAAGATCATATTTAGGCCAAAAGGATGAATCTAGAACTAACCATTCAGGACCATGCATCCAGAGTTCTAGATTGTTCTCAAATTCTCTAAATGATATTCCCCGAGTAATGAGATCTGCGGGGTTTTCTTTAGTTGAGACATAATTAAATGATATTGAAATACTGAATTTAGTTTGAATTTCTTGATGCATATGTCTAATATCCTGAATTCGATTTCGAACAAACATGTTTTTTATTTTGACATTGAGGTCTGACGAAATGACCCAAGACAGCACAATTTGAGCATCAACAAAAATCTTGATATTGAGAACTGAGCTTTAATGGATGAGAGAAATTGAGGAAGACATTTGAACGCTAGATAAACTGAAAGTAATTCCAAAGTAGGTAAAGTACGTGCTTGAATAGGAGCCACTTTAGCCTTGGAAAAAACTAAGTTTGATCCTGAAGGGCCAACTGCATAGACTGCAAATCCGTAACAACTGGCACTAGCGTCACAAAAAATGACTAATGAAGCAGTCTAGAATCGAAAGCTGAACGTTTGAAAGAAAGATTTGAAAGTTCTTGAAGATCTTTGTAAATCTTAGTCCAAACCTTCAATTCATCTTGACCGACTTCTCATCCCAAGACAACTTAAGCTTCCACAATTTTCTCATGAGAAGCCTACCCCGAATGGTAACTGGGAGGTAAAGGGATAATGGATCAAAAATTTTAGAAATTTGGGAAAGGATTTGGCGCTTGGTACAAGCTTCAGGGTCTAGATCATATTCTGACAGCAAGATTAAGTCCCGACTTACATCAAAGTGATAACCCAGCACCTTTTCCAAGCATTCATGTTGAACAACATTTTGATCTTGAACCATTATGTTTTTGAGACAGTCTAGATTAGTGTTCCATGATCTAAGGTTGAAACCTCCCTCAGACATTCTCTGATTTAAAGTGGAGTATAATTCCAGAAGTAATTCTGGATCTGAATTCGTGAAAATTAAATTATCCACATAAAAATGTTTCTTGAGAACCTCAGAGCATAAATCATCTAGATACTGATTGGCGTGATATTTAATGACATAGTTGAGTATGAAAGGTGAACTGGCCAGACCAAATACTATGGTAGTATACCGATAAGTTAATAATTGACCGTCCTCTTCCCAGAAAAAACAAAACCTATTTTTATCAACATCAAGCTTGATTTGAAGAAATACCTGCTTTATATCTGAAAGGATTACGTATTGATTGGTTCTGAATGAGCATAATAAGGTAAACAGTGAATTCATGAGGTCTACACCAGGATATGCAGCTTCATTAAGAGAAGGAGCTTCACCTGTTTTCAAACTACAATTGAAAACTGGCCTTATTTTAGTTGTAACTTGATCTCCTACCCTAATGACCGGCCTATGAGGTATCCAGATGTAGTTCTGATATTGGTCTGGAGTCACATCAAACCTTTCAATTATCCCATCATCTAATTGCTGTTTAAATACATCAGCATATTTAGAGTGCAAGTTTTTCTTATTGAGAAATCCAATTACCCTTTTTAGAGTTGCCAATGCTATTTTATGATTAGATGGAATACGGTTAATTAGCTCTTCATGCCACGGTAACCACATAATATTGGCCACCAGACAGATGTATAGAGTCATTAAATTGTTTAACCTTGATCTCATCCAAACTACCATTTGAACTCTCATCTATACCTATAGACTCCAATTTATATAAATTTTCCAACCTAAGTCTAGATCGGAGTCGGATTTACAGTGACACAAAGGATTGAAATAACTTGGGGTCGGATTCATGACACAGTTCACGATAGAATGAAGACCCGGTTCATCATCGTTGAAGACCGCAAGCGAACTCTTCCCATCTCCAGACTCGTGAATCTGTAAATTTGAGTCCTGATTTAAACAGGGTATTTGAATATTTGAAGCTAAGCTTCGATTCGGTGTTTCACTTGAGGGGTTAGTAAGTTTAAAAAGGGAACAATGCCAAGGGTTTTTACACCCCGAAAGCCCTGAATTAGTAGTTTTTAAAACTCGAACAGCAGATTGCTCCGCTGCCGTGAAACTCGAATCAAAACTTGAATTGAAACTTGAATTGAAACTTGATCCATCAGTCTCAGTCAGAGGAAGGGAATTTTGTTGATCAATTTCAGATCTTTCTAGTCATAATTTCTTAACAGGAGTTCTTGAAGAAAACTGACGAGTTTCCTTGACAGATCTACGACTGTTGCTGGAATGTTGAATTGGACTCTTGAAAGTATCCAACTCTCCAATAGGTATAAGTCCTTGAGAAACTGATATGGCAGTACCATTCTTGAGTTTTACGAAGGAGAATGGCATAAAATCTTGAAGCACATCAATTCCAATTAATCCTTCAATGTTTGAGACGAAATCATTCTGAAGGTTATAGAAGGACTTGTCCCCGAACGTAATTCCTTCTTCTTGAAGTTGAGAAATCACGTTTTTTAATTCTGGAACGGTATAATCTAAATCCATCTTTTCATCTACGATGAAGTTCTTGAGAGTAGCTTTAGATGGATTCAGCCTTACACCCAACTCCACTTCTTGAATTTCTCTAACTTGAGATCCAATAAAGGTTCTTATTAGACATTCGAATTTAGGTTTTTCTTTAATTGACAGTCCCAACCATCTAGAACTGAGGGTCTGATATATGATCTTTGTGAAGCTAAATCTAGCAAACACCTAACTGATTTGACATTATTTTGATTTACAAATTCTAGAGTCACGGTAGGTAACAAGACGCCGCGACTTCGAAATATATGATTCTCCGAAGACAATGCATGCACCGATACACTGTTTACCCGAGTCTCGACACCATTAGTTATTTTATTTGAACCCAACTTGGGACATAATGCTGAAATATGAGAGTTCAAACCGCAGGTTGCGCAAGAAAATGAGAGCTTGTTAGCTTTACCAGGACAATTATTTCCCAAATGTCTGATGCTCGAACAATGAGAGCATAAATCGATTTCTTGACATCTTTTAAGTCTTTTTTGAAGCGTGTCATATTTAGAACAGCGAATTAAAGAGTGGTCGCCATCACAAAATTTACACTTTTTAAAATTAGGACCGGCCTTTTTAGGTTGAGGCATATTTGAGGCATATTTGAGGCATATTTGAGGCTGCAGTCTGAAAAGTTTGAAGAGTGGCTTTAGGTTCTTCACTTTTAATGTTTTTTACCACATTATTGGGTTTATAGAACGTTTTGAGATTTTGATTAGACTTGGCTTTACTAGACTTTAATCTGGACAAAGTTTTAATAATCTCACCATAATTCTTAAAAATTTGATTTGGAGAAGGGTAATTGGATTCGCATTTGCGAACAATTTCCTTCTTGAATGAAATAGGTAATTTACTCATTAAGATGTGACCCAACAACAAACTACCAGACGAGGTTTCATCCATTAAATCCACCTCATAATTTTTGATCAAGAACCATAGCTCGAATTTCACTAAGCCAGTTATTTAATTTATCATATTGAAAGTCATCAATTTCATTAGCCGTAACTAATTTCTTGAGTGACTCAATTATATAAGGGATGTCTAGAAAGAGATCTTTTAAAATGTCTAGAGCTATCTCATAATTGTCATCAACATTTGACAAATGTTTAATTGATTGATAAGCTATGTCCCTCAAGTACCCTTCAAGTATGATAATTTGGCAGAATTTGTCAGATCAGTACGAACACCTATCAAATTCTCGAACTGACTAAGAAAGTCTTTAAACTCGTGCTTGTCAGTAGAACCACTGAAATTTCTGCACTGAAGGTTAGGTGGTGCAGCATTACGCTTCAAAATAGCACTTAACCCATTCATGAAGTCACTTTGAAATTTCTCGGCGTTTGAAAAGCTATTTTCTAGGTTATTTGCTGCATTTCCAGAACTATTAATTTTTTCCTTTGCATCCTTTATTTGAGCTAATACATTTTTACTTTAAAATGCATTTTCGAATTTCTAAATCCCTTTCCTCCGATTCTTTTAAATCATCTAAATATTCTTGATCCTCTAAACTACACTGAATTTTATCATTAAGTTCCGAAAGTTTACATTGATGGTTACAAAGTTGTTCTAGTCTACTCTCTAGATCTTCAACGAGAATTTCCTTCTCGTTTAAAAGCTCGTCCAAACTCGAAAGGAGTCTAGAAACCATAGCTCTATGACCTCCACGCCTTTTAATAAATTCTTTAAGTTCAGACATGTTTGTTAAAATTTATTGAACTTGGAACTAAAAAATACTTAATCGAATTTTACTTAATTCTAGAATAATAAGAGGGAATTCTTGAATCAAAATTTTAAATTTAATTTGAATAGGACAAAAAGGTATTCACAAAAATTGAGGCTCAATGGTAGGCCCGAAAAGGCCCCCCAAAAGGTATGCCAAACTTGAACCCTGGCAATACCAAACCGACTCGGTGATCAAACTAATTCACAGCAGCAGAATCTTGACATAATTACAAACAAAACTTTCTTGAAAATAAATTGTAAGGTCAAAGGGAAAAAAACTGTCAAACAAATTAATGGTCAGGTTAAATGTTAGGCTGTACTTCCCACACCTGAGTACCAAATTTTGAGCAAGAGGATAGTGACAGCTTTCGTTTTTTGGAGATTTCACTATCAATTTAGCAATTCCAACAACTTATAATTTTTTAAGCCTAAATAAATTCTAGAAAAATAACTGCACAGATTTATAATCTGAATAAGTTTTTAATTGATAATTCTTACTAATTTCACTGAAATTACTAAATTAAAGAACAGGATTTAATTATCTATCAGCAGGAATGTTACATAAATATGAACTGAAACTCAAACTTTAATTAGTTTAAACTCAGAAAATTTAACTTAAGAATTGCAAAATTTAAATAAAATTAAATGAAAAATTTCTATCAGTTATGTTAGAATTAAAATTGTTTTAACCCAACACAGTATTTGAATACTAAACTATTATTTATTAACACTAAATTAAGCTTATGAATTACTTACCGAATCATAAATTAAATCCTGAATAATATTATTGATTCCCGCTGATAGAAATTTTAATGCTATCGAGGGTTAAACTTGTTTATAGTTTAACACCCTCTTTAGTTGGTAGTAATCGTCTTATTCTATGAAAACAAAATAAACCATTACCTTAGTAGTTTTAATTGTAAACACTTTACCTTGATAATACTTGAATATAAAGAAGATTGATTGCCTGTTTTCTGAAAGGGAAATGTAATACCGAACAGCCTTATAACAGCCTAATTTGAAATAGATGATTGAATTTAAACATAAATGCAATTTAATACACTTTACTATGATACACCGATCAAACCTGAAGAAAAAAAACAGCAACACAGTTAGCTGAACAAATTTGAAACAGAATTCTTCTCTAACCTCACTATTCAGTGCTTTAAAACCAATTAAACTAGCAGATTTAACGAGGCAGCCGGAACGGGTTATGGTTGTAGTGGTTTGAAAATACGGAATATATATCCGTACAGAAGTCGAACCAACCTTTGTTAAATTAATGGATATGATTCACTATAATGAGAAATAAGAAAATAAATCTAATAATATAGGCCCAACAAATTCTAAGTCCTATTTGACATATGGGCATACCAAGTCCTATTTGACATATAGGCCCAACCTATTCTAAGTCCTATTTGACATATAGGCATACCAAGTCCTATTTGACATATAGGCCCAACCTATTCAACTCCTATTTGACATATAGGCATACCAAGTCCTATTTGACATATAGGCCCAACCTATTCCAACTCCTATTTGACATATAGGCATACCAAGTCCTATTTGACATATAGGCCCAACCTATTCCAACTCCTATTTGACATATAGGCATACCAAGTCCTATTTGACATATAGGCCCAACCTATTCCAAGTCCTATTTGACATAGAGGCACAACCTATTCTAAGTCCTATTTGACATATAGGCATACCAAGTCCTATTTGACATATAGGCACAACCTATTCCAAGTCCTATTTGACATATAGGCCAACACATTCCAAGTCCTATTTGACATATAGGCATAAGACAGACAAGGCTTGATATAAGGGTCTCAAATGCAACGTTTGAGGATCTTTACTCAGCCAAATTGGTTAACCTAACCCAAAACCCCAAAATAAAACCCTACTCAAAATACACATTTACACACATACGTACGGTACAGTATATAAATATATACATACGACTCCAAACATCCAATTCTTCTTTTAAAGGAAGAATCACAACAGATTTCATCAACAGACACATACATTCCTTGCAAACCGATTGGATTCCTTCAAATCCCAAACCTTCCAGACCTACCTGTAGGATACTATCATACACAACATTTACTCATTTATAACTACGGGTATTGACTTCATTGTAGTGGTGAATCCAAGTTTTAAAGACCAACTGGATTCGGAGGAATGCAACACACACACACACACCACACTACTCTTTCCATGTGTCTCAAACACAACAACCTGTCTAAACATAACCAAGGATCTGAGAGTAAAAGCTTTTATTGCTGCGCTCTGATTCTGTGCACATAATTTTGTGCCAAAAATTATATGGTTAGACAGTGACACGTACAAACAAACTACTCTACTCAAAAGGGCCTTGGCCTACCTTGGCCATAGCCCAACAAATCATCAAAGGGCCTTGGCCTACCTTGGCCATAGCCCAACAAATCATCAAACGGCTGGTGGCCTACCCTTGGCCATAGCCCAACAAATCATCAAAGGGCTGATGGCCTACCCTTGGCCATAGCCCAACAATTCATCAAAGGGCTGATGGCCTACCCTTGGCCATAGCCCAACAATTCATCAAAGGGCTGATGGCCTACCTTGGCCTTAGCCCAACAAACTCATCAAAGGGCTGATGGCCTACCTTGGCCATAGCCCAACAAATTCATCAAACGGCTGATGGCCTACCTTGGCCATGGCCCAACAAATTCATCAAACGGCTGATGGCCTACCTTGGCCATGGCCCAACAAATTCATCAAAGGGCTGATGGCCTACCTCGGCCATAGCCCAACCTATTCATCAAGGGGCTTGTGGCCTCACTTGGCCATAGCCCAACATATTCATCAAGGGGCTGATGGCCTCCCTTGGCCATAGCCCAAACAACAGTGGTCTTGTGGCCTCACTTGGCCATAGCCCAACATATTCATCAAGGGGCTGATAGCCTCCCTTGGCCATAGCCCAACCTATTAAACAAGGGTCTTGTGGCCTCCTTTGGCCAAAGACCAAATAACAAGGGTCTTGTGGCCTCCTTTGGCCAGAGACCAAACAACGAGGGTCTTGTGGCCTCCTTTGGCCAGAGACCAAACAACAATGGTCTTGTGGCCTCCTTTGGCCAGAGACCAAACAACAAGGTCTTGTGGCCTCCTTAGGCCAGAGACCAAACAACAAGGGTCTTGTGGCCTCCTTAGGCCAGACCAAACAACAAGGGTCTTGTGGCCTCCTTTGGCCAGAGACCAAACAACAAGGTCTTGTGGCCTCCTTTGGCCAGAGACCAAACAACAAGGGTCTTGTGGCCTCCTTTGGCCAGAGACCAAACAACAAGGGTCTTGTGGCCTCCTTTGGCCAGAGACCAAACAACAAGGTCTTGTGGCCTCCTTGGCCAGAGACCAAACAACAAGGTCTTGTGGCCTCCCTTGGCCAGAGACCAAACAACAAGGTCTTGTGGCCTCCTTGGCCAGAGACCAAACAACAAGGGTCTTGTGGCCTCCCTTGGCCAGAGACCAAACAACATTGGTCTTGTGGCCTCCCTTGGCCAGAGACCAAACAACAAGGGTCTTGTGGCCTCCTTCGGCCAGAGACCAAACAACAAGGGTCTTGTGGCCTCCCTTGGCCAGAGACCAAGCAACATTAGTCTTGTGGCCTCCCTTGGCCAGAGACCAAACAACATTGGTATTGTGGCCTCCTTAGGCCAGAGACCAAACAACAAGGGTCTTGTGGCCTCCCTTGGCCAGAGACCAAACAACATTGGTCTTGTGGCCTCCCTTGGCCAGAGACCAAACAACATTGGTATTGTGGCCTCCCTTGGCCAGAGACCAAGCAACACAAAAACAGTACAGGATTCAAAGCCCCAAGCCCTCCAAATCTACCTGTGAAGGAGTAACATTTATTCCACTAAAATTACGGGTATTGACTAGTCTGAAGTGGTAGGAGGTTTGAATACAGTACAAACTCTTTTAAATTCTCCTAAATTAAATTAACAAATAACAAAAGACAACAATGGGAACATTGCACCAAACAATTACACAAAACCACTTGGAATGCTTTGGTTTTTAAAACAGAAGACTTTCTCTCACGAATGTATAAAGAAGTTGACATAACAAACATTTACTTATGGACAGACAGTCAAATTTGTCTAACATGTGTGACCAACACAGATACAACTTCTTGCAAAAACATATTTGTGAAAAACAAACTAACAGAAATCAAAACTGCAAACACATCCCTTGGTATCAAATTTAGGTACATAAAAACAAAAGAGAAAGACATAAACAATTAACAAAACAAAATTGGAATGATTCAGTCAAAATTGGGGACATTGTGTTGATACATGACAAGACACCAAGACAACATTGGTCAATGGGAAAAGTCTTGGAACTCAAAACTGGTGAAGACAAAATTACCAGGGTTGTAAAACTGAAAACAGCAACTGGTGAAACCACCAGAGATATCACATTACTATATCCTTTGGAGTGTGGGGCTAAATTAGAACCATTACCCCAAAGGATGAATCAGGATACTATTGGGGAGGAATCTCTCAATGTACCTGATATAACTCAGACTAAACCAGACAGGCCTCAAAGAAAGACTGCTTTGAAAGCCAGTCAACTTTTACAAGAAAAAATTAAGACTGGTGACTTATAAACCTTACACAAATTGAGCAAAGTTAAAATGCTTAATAACTTAACTTTAATTCCATTAATTTCCTATACCTAAGGGGAGTCAAACTGATTGACATAACTTTAACTAAACTTGAGAAGTTGGCCTCTTGAACTTTCATATTTAAATAGGTCTTGAGTAACCTCTCTCTTCCTAAATTCCTATTTCATTCTTTTCAATCCATTTCACATGGTTTAAAACACAGTTTATCAAAAAATTTGATCTATAACATACAAATTTTTCTCCGGCCCCCCCTAGTATATGGAAAAACTATACGCGCTTACAACATGGTATCGTATGTGATACCTTTACTTCATAATTAAATATAACTTATTAGTTAATTGAATTAAATATCTATACAAAATTGCCTCGGGATTGGCGACATAGCCTAATGGGAATGAGATGATTGCCATACATACATAGAACCCGTATGTAGGCGTCGGGCCTGCATAACCACGAGAAACATTTTTTTCACGTGAACAAAATTTTCTATTTCTAACTCATGTAAAATACAAGAGAGAAAGAGTCAACAACCTTTGCCAAATCAGCAATTTATACTAAAATATGAAGATATATTAAGGAGTGGCCTCGGGGCTGTTTATGTGCAGCGAACGCTTTAAACAGGGAAGATGTGCTTTTGTCTTCCCTAAAGTTCTGAGTGAATTCCTTATGATAAACTAAAGGATAGGCCTATACCTTAAAGTGTTTATATTGTGACTGCCTATATTAATTACATGAAGTTAATTCGTCGCGTAACTCCATCGTGGCGGCCCTACACCGAAAATGATCGTAACGCCCTACATCGAAGCAAACCAAGGACCCAGCAAAAATAAGGTGGAACAATTCATTTTCGTTCTAATATAGGCATATAAAATCCCGACGCTAAAATTACCATAAACAATTAAATGTAAAGAGGTCCTTTAAAGACCTACATATTCATAACTCTCTAACGAAAAAACATAGGGCTTTTGTCGGTAACCCTCCACTGAAGTCTGCTGGAAATTTCCAACGGATGAGGGCACAGGCAATCAACCCAGAGCCCTATATAGTTTTTTCACAGTTGGTTACCCCTACGATCCGTAGAAAATGGAATTCATTCATCACTCGCGCACTAAAGAAAATAAATATAGTATAGTGCCTAAAGAGTATTCAATAAGAGAGAGTTACTCAAAATTGTAAGTTACTTACGAAGTTAATCTTGTCTAAAGCCGGCCATACACGCTCAATTATTTCGTCCCTGTTCCATGTTTAATGTTAGACTTGACGTGAAACGTGAGAGTTAATGGTGGTAAACAGTCTCCTCGTTCAATGTTCTGCATCATCTTACTTGACTTGAATGAATTTCGTCACTGCCTGATATTTTTGGGCGGAGCCAAATTTATTATCAAGTAAAATGACCAGTGAATGGACATATCAAGTATTCCTCAGTTTTTCGAAAATTTTCGTTCACGAAGGTCGTGTTCCTCCCTGCTTTTATGTCAGATTTAAAATCATTTAATCGGGAATTTTTAACCGAATTTCTAGATTTATATAGAGAACAACATTGTCTGTAGAAAATTAAATCAAAAGAATATTCCAACAAACAGTTGAAGGCTGAAGCCGATAAAAAAATTAATAGAAAAACTTAAGGAAGTAGATAAAGATGCCTGCAAGAAAACTGTACTTAAGAAAATAAATTCTCTGAGGACGAATTTTAGGAAAGAAATGAAAAAAGTGAATTTATAAAAAAAATCTGGAGCAAGTACTAATGAGCAGGTACCTAGTCTGTGGTATTTTAACAATCTTTGCTTTCTCGAAGACCAGGAAATACCAAGAGAAAGTACCTCCAATATTAATGTCAATGATAATGAAGTAATTAATTACATATGCATACTTTATTTTTTAATCATATATCTATAAATTGTTTTCTATATATTTGTATATATTTCTATATATATATATATTGTGTGTGTGTATATATATACACACAGTGGACCCCCGTCGTTTAACGATCGTAATTGGTGCAAAATAAACCATCGGTACACGAAAAAATCGTTACACAAATCCATTATAACATGTAAATGGCCTAATTGGTGCAAATTTTTCGAAAATACACTCTTGCAAGACTTATAAACACTAATTTTCCATGTTTAAAAGGATATTTTAACAATACATGATATTTTAACACCAAAAATGTATTATAACTTATTTTGCTGTAAATAAATAATAAAAACAATTAAATAAACATAATTAAATAAAGAAATAAATAAAAAAATTATTTACCGTAGGTTGGTGGAGTGTAACATGGATGAAAATCGACGGTGGTAGTCGTGGGGTTGGAGGAGAAAATTATTGTTTGGAAGGAGAATCTCCTTCCATCGTGAATTTGGCGCGATCGTTCAAAAATCGTTACACGGAAATTAATCGTTACACGGGCAATATATTCTCAATTAGACTTGATCGTAACACAATTTAATCGTAACACGAACCAATCGGTAAGCGGGGTTCCACTGTATATATATATATATATGTATATATATATAATGCACACAGACCGTGCATGGAACAAGGAACTCTTCTGGGATAATTAAATCCACTATAGTCCGAATAAGTAATGGTAAATGACAAATACCATAGTTTTTGTTTTTCATGATGCTAGCCCGACGTGGGCAACGGGTCACTCGATGTATTCAATCTGACGTGAAGGCAGCGAGTCTTTTGCTTATATTGAGGTTCTAAATGTAGCTGGGCTAGGCTGCTTTAAACCCTAGATCCATGTCCCAAAGCTGGATCCTCTCTGCTTTGCAGATAGCTGGTGAGGGAAGCTATATTTATGGGACCTCTTTGCGAGTGACCCGTTGCCCACGTTGGGCTAGCATCATGAAAAAGAAAAACTATGGTATTTGTCATTTACCATTACTTATTCGGACTAGAGTGGATTTAAATATCCCAGAAGAGTTCCTTGTTCCATGCACGGTCTGTGTGTATCATAAAAAACTCAGGGGACCATTCTGAGTTCATTCCCATATATATATATATATATATATATATATATATATATATATATATATATATATATATATAAAAGCAAGTTGTGTGTGATTCTGTGTGTCCGTGAACTTTTGGGTCTCTAAAAAAAGCTGAATTTTTTTTTACATGGTTAGAGAGGAAAAAAAATAGTTATGAAAATGTTGAGCTTCACATTGTGTCAAGATTTGTGAAACTTAAGATTTTCATGACTATAATAATTCTATTGACCAAATAATTGGACCCCCAGTAGTTGGGGGACTGCAGGCCCTCCAATTACTGGGGAATAACGAAAAATAAAAAACGATTTGAATAATTAAAATTTAAGGTTGAGATTCGGTAGAACACATCCACCAAACTCGATATTGATACTTATACAGCGAGATAGAGCGAAAAAAACAAGAATACTTTATTCTATACTAATTTTGGAGGAAATTCCTATTTATCGAGATATTTATTTTCGAAATATTAAATTTTGGCGCCATTATTCACTAGTCAAACCATCTCGTCCCGTGACGTATGTATTCATGTTATTATCATTAGCCAATCAGCGGCTGCCCCATTGTCACGTGATACTCCAGCGCAGGTCCGGCGGCTGAAATTTGAATTCAACAGTCACTTTAGAATGTTTGTCTGTGGTGGGTGCTCCCAGTCCAAGTGGGACGTCATCTCGGCCTAGGTTAGGTTAGGAGTACTACTTACTTTTCCGGGTCCAAAATTCATTACGGGGTACCCCCTGCCCGGTTAGATCAATTGAATGCCCGATTAGGTCAATTGAATGCCCTTGACAATTGGTTAGGTTAAGTTGTGTTATTTTCGTAAGTTTTAACGAAAATATCAACTGATCCTAACTGTACGCTCTTCACGATTGGTTAGGTTAAGTCGTGATATTTTCGTTAAAACTAAAGAAAATATCACAACTTTTCCTTACCAATTGTCAAGGGCAGACAGTTGACCTAACCGGGCATTCAATTAACCTTTATGGTATCCAACGCCATAAGCTATTATACCCGGAAAGGTACTTTTGCCGTGAATATTACTGACGAAAATAGGTTTTTCTCGTGTATTTCATGCTGTTTCAATTTATTCTGCCCTTTTTAGCTCACAATTTCCCCTCTTCTTCAAAGCCCTAGGGGCAGGGGTATCTCCATAACGGTGCATTTGCGCCAAAAATGAAGGTCAAATTTAATTGAAACAGCATGAAATACACCAGAAAACACTATTTTCGTTACTAGTTTGGGTGGATGTGTTCTACCATGGAAAGCCCAACGTGGCACCGGGTTACTCGCAAAGAGGCCCCAAAATATAGCTTTCCTCACCAGCTATCTGCAAAGCAGATAGGATCCAGCTTTGGAACAGGATCTAGGGTTTACAGCTTACACCTAGCTTACTACTTTCAGAACCTCAATATACGCAAGAAACTCGTTGCATTCACGTCGGATTGAATACATCAAAGAAAAAGGGGTAACTATTGTATTTTTAGCCAAAAAAAAAACTTAAACCTCAACCGGGACATTGAGCGTCCACTTTTCAAGGCATATAACACGTCCGTTTAATATTCACAAACTCAGAATGGTCCCCTGAGAAACTTATATGTTAAACACAGACCGTGCATGGAACAAGGAACTCTTCTGGGAAATTACATCCACTATAGTTTGAATAAGTAATGATAAATGACAAATAAACACGTGAAATGAATGAATGATGCAAACCTACAATGAAAAAAAAAATGATTCCAAGGCCTTTCGTGTATTCAGAAGTACACCTCGTTAGGGAATGAAGGGAGAAGGCGAGATGACAAAAATACGAGTATATACCTTTGTACAGCGGGACAGAAAAAATAAAAAGATTATCACATGATTAACAAGAGTTAATTAGTGACAAAAGGTATTTTAACAGGATATTGTAAATTTTGTACATTCCCGCACTGTTACTGAAATTATTTTTAAAATGGATAAATGCACATTCTCGAATATTCCTTTCAATTATATCTGTGCTTTTAACGAGCGCTTTAGAACTATCCCACTTGATACTATGATTACATCTATACACTTGATTAAACAATGCATTAGAATTATTTGCTGTTCTACACGCATATTTATGCTGGTTTACCCTATTGTCTAACGTTTTACCCGTTTGGCCTATATATACTGAGTTACATTGTGTACATCCGATCGAATACACACAACCAACCGCATTATCCGGGCTATTCTTTATTAGGCGTGATTTAACAGTATTATTATACTTAAAGACTACAATGATACAAATTGCTTTAAGTAAAGTCGGAAGATATTGAAAATTAACATGGTAAGGTAGGCTGAGGATATTTTTATGCTCAAATTCTTTTACAGTTACACTATTATAATACATATTCTTGGCTTTCCTAAGGTAGTTATCTAGAAATGAAATAGGGTAACATAATTTAGTACCAATATTCAGGACAGTGCATAACTTGGAATCTAAAAATTCAGGACTCACAACGATCAATGCTCTAAGAAACATAGCAGAGAAAATAGAAGATTTAACCGAGGGATGATGGTCAGAATAAAGATGCACATAAGAGTTATTATTAGTAGGCTTACAAAAAATTCAAATTTGAACTGATTCAAGCATCTCCCGAATTTTTAGATCCAGAAAAGATAGACTTCTATCATTTTCTTTTTCAACCGTGAACTTAATATCATAGATGGAACGAAATTGTTGAGCCTACCAAGAAAAATAAGTCAACATCCAAATTGTTAGGCCACTGGCATAAAATATTATCTATATACCTGTACCAACAAGGTTAAAATTAACAATAGTAGGCAAAATTCTATTCTCAAAAAATTCCATATATAAGTTACCATAGCTAATACCGGTAAGAGGGGATTTCCCATCGCCAATCCAAACGACACAGCATAAAACTTATTTTCAAACTGAAATTTACATGGATCTTATTGACAAACTGAAGTTTCCTAATGACCCTAATTTCAAACTGATAAGTTTTGATGTATGCTCGTTATTCACAAAAGTCCCTCTTAATGACCTACTTGAATTTTTTGAAAGATAAGATCTCTGAATATTCTTTCCCTGTTCATCACAACACTCTTATTGAGTTAATTAAGCTTTGCGTGAAAGATTGTAAATTTCAGTTTGAAAATTATTGAGAATTATTGTGTACCGCTCGCGCCTTCTTTCGAGAGAGTAGAGTTTCAGTGATTGTAGTCCAGACCAGTAGTCTTCACCTTCCGTTTCCTCGATCTTAGACGTAAAAGTCCTTTGTATAGCTTCAATGTTCGCAATGTCTCGTTTTCTGTGTGGGCTTGTGAGTACTGAGCAATACTCAATTACTGGTAGGACTAGACTCTTCCATAATTTGAGCATGATGTTTGCTTTTCTGCATCAATATCTGTAGTCATTATTATGAACAGCAAGGGAGCTAGTACTGTCCCTTGTGGGACAGCTATAATTCCATGGTCACATTTATCGAAGGCTTTAGCAAAGTCCGTATATATTACATCTACGTTTTGTCCTCGACACAGTGCTTCCAATATTTTCTCCTGGTGGTCTAATAGCTGTGATAGGCATGATCTTCCAGCCTTGAAACCATGTTGATTTGGGTTGTATAAGTTCTTTTCTTGTAGGTTCAAAGCACTTTATAAGGTGTGAGGTGGGAGCTACCGGCCGATAATTCTTGGGCATTGCTCTGTTACCACCTTTGAATAAAGGGGCAATATTCGCGTTCTTTAATGGCAGTGGAATTTGTCCTGTGTCGAGTTATTTCCTCCATAGTAAGTATAGCGGTTTCGCAATACTCTCTTTGCATTTCTTCAGAAATGTGGCACTCCACGTGTTTGGCCCTGGTGCTGAATTGTCTTGCATCTCTGATAGAGTCTTAATTACATCTCCTTCCGAGAACTCTAAGTCCGTTAATAGGTTTGTGCCAGGATTTGTCCTTCGCTGATTTTTTTCAATGTCGAAAAATTCGTCTGTGTTTTCTACTTTCATCTCGGACTTAGGGGTGCTAAACACAGAGTTAAAATGTTCCTTAAGCAGTTCGCTCATTTTTTTGGGGTCATTTGTGTGTTTGGCCTCTCCGTCTATCAACGAACCAATACTCTCTTTGCATTGCATTTTTCTTTTCACAAAAGTGTAGAAGTATTTTGAGTTATTTTTTTTGTTTTTTCTGCTACCTTGTTTTCCTCCTCGTTTGTCTTATGTATGAATGTTTGCTTTAGGTCCATTTCTATTTCGCCTAGTTTCCTCTCTAGTTTGAGTCTCCTTACATCAGTTTTGCATCTGTGGAGATGTTTTACGGTTTGCTTCCGTTGTCTAAATAATGTCCTGATTTTTCTCTCGAGCTTGCTACGTTTTCTCTTTTGTCTCTCTGGAACATGCTTCAGTAATATAGGTTTGGTTTCAGCTCCATTATACCTAGTATTTGTTCTGGAGTCTTCTTGTGAAGTAGTAATTCCCAACTTACTTCCTTTAAATCTTTATTTACACTTTTCCAATCTACTTTCTTTGAATTTATGTTTAAGCCTTCAAATATTCCTTTTGCCTCTCTGGGATGCATTTTCGGACCTCTGGGTGCTAGCTTTAATTGTATATCGATTAGGTTATGGTCGGAGAACTTTGTGTGCGTTACCTTTTTATTTATTATTATCTCAATGTTATTTGTCAAAATTAAATAAAAAACGTTTTCTTTCCTTGTGGCTTCAGATTTCCTGAGTAAGGGCGTAATGTTCCATCATACCTAATAGCATTATTGCTTGGGTTCTATCATCTTTTGTAATGTTGCCATGAAACTTCTCAACATATATGACTTGTTATTTTTCTTCCATGTTATGAATGGGAAATTAAAATCGCCGCAAATTAGAATATTTGTTGCTAAAGTTTGAAGTAATTTTAACATATTTTGTATTTCATTAGTGGAAAATTGGTGGTCTGTAGACGTCCATAATGGTTAGGTTCAGTTCTTTCACTTCTAAAATAATAATTTCGACTGTGTTGTTTGATTTGTTGGTACTTACGTATTAACGGGGGGCCACCACATATTGCTGATTGGTTAGGTTAAGTTGTAATATTTTCGTTAGTTGAAAATTTCTAATACATCATAGTTTTTAAATAGCAATATTTTTGTAAATATTTTTTTATACAATTTTCTGAAAAAAAAAATTTTTTTTAGGCTTATTCATGATGAAAATTTGGGATCTACCAAGAAGTGAAGAAGATGCGGTCTCTTTTTTTTGCAAGCCAAAGAAATTCTACCTGCTGAACGTATATGCGAAAAAGGTCACAAGATGAAGCTGTACTTTGGGGAAAGAATTCAATGGTGCTGTAATATTAGAAGTTGCCGTAGTAAAGTAAACGTGCGCGTTGGGAACTGGTTTATGGGATCACGGCTTCCTTTTGTAACTGCTCTCCGTTTTATTTACTGCTGGTCAGAAGAAATGACTTCGATAGTTTGGTGCCACCGACAATTGGACATGGTGGACAAAACTACTATAGACTGGAATAATTACCTCAGAGAAGTGTGCGTAGATGCTCTAAAAGCACGGTCAATTAAGAAAATCGGCGGTGATAATTTAATTGTAGAGATCGATGAAAGCCTCTTTAGTAAACGAAAGAACAATGCCGGTCGTCAACTTCCACAGCAATCGATATTTGGAGGCATTTGTCGTCAAACTAAGGAATGCTTTCTACTTCAAGTTCCTGATCGTACTGCTTCCACCCTAATGGAGGCTATAAAAAACAATATCGCTCAGGGATCGATAATTTACTCAGACTCATGGCCGTCATACATATCGGAACATCTAGCAGAGTCAGGATTTCAACACTTTAAAGTTAACCACAAATACAATTTCGTCAACCCGGAAACTGGTACTCACACACAAGAGATCGAAAGGCTCTGGGGATCAACTAAGTGGAAAGCATCGAGCCACTGCACGCCATCACCTAGTCATATCTTGCTGAATTTGTGTGGCGACAGTTGGTACATGATCACGAGCGATTCAATTCCATACTTAATGCTATTAAAAATTTTTGGCCTCCAAAAACAAATGTTGTTTCTAATGTGTAGCATGTATTAATCATTGTAAATATTTGAAATATAAATCATTGTAAATATTTAAAAAATATTGCTATTTAAAAAATATGATGTATTAGAAATTTTCAACTAACGAAAATATTACAACTTAACCTAACCAATCATCAATATGTGGTGGCCCCCCGTTAATACGTAAGTACCGATTTGTTTATCTTTACCTCACATGTGTATGTGTTTTTCACGTAGATAAAACACCCTCCCCTTCGTCTAGCCACTCTATCTGCTCTGTATATGTTGTAGTCCAACATTACTATTTCAGTATTCTCGATGCAGTTTTCACAGCCTTTTTCGCACTTATGTAAGTGTGTTTCTGTTAGGCATATGATATCTATGCTGGTTTCCGTAGGTAAATTTTGCAAGTATTGTAATTTGCAGTCTGCATGGTCCGTATAGAGGCCTTGTATATTTATGTATAATACATTTACCGGGTTTCTAATCTTTGTGTTGGATTTTCCTAAATGATGGTCGTTACCTGGTCGATGTCGGTTGCTGTTTGGTGTTATTGGTTGGACCGCTGCATTTGGGAGTATTGGGGGTTGCGGCCCGTGATACCACTGTGGTTGTTATATTATTGGTGGGTGGTGTTAAATAGAAGGGTGATGTACGTAATGTTGTGAGTAGGATAGCCGCAAAAGGTTAGAGTGCAGGAATGTTGCAATAGATAATGATCAAATGTTGCAAAGGGGGTGGGATATGCCACAAATCAATGTTGCAAAGGGGGTGGGGGTATGCAACAACTAAATGTTGCAAAGGGGGTGGGGGATGCTGCAGGTGCAACAAGGGGGTCATGAAACATGGAGGCGGCGTTATCCCCCAAGAGAAAGACAGGAAAAGGAGAGAAAGGAGGAGAGGTGTTCACCTGGCAGGAGCCAAGTGCATAATAAGACTTCAGCCGAGTAGGCGTTGTCTTATAGGCCCCTAATCAGCCAGTTGGCTTAGAAGGAGCCAAGGGGGGAGGGGTACACCTGAAGGGGGAGAGGGGAGGGATCTTCGGGGGGAGAAGGAAGGATGACCTCCCCCCAAAGGGGTTGCCTTAGCCTAAGAGTGAAAGGATAGACGGAGGAGGACTTTGGGGGACAAGGTGGGAGGTCCTAACCCCCCAAAGGGAAACTAAGCTAAGTCTTAACCTAAGAAGGGAAGGAGAGAGTTCTTTATTCGGTCGAAGTTCGCATCAAACTACCAGCTCCGAAGCCAAGCGGGTCTTATATAGATGATGGTTGAGTTGCCAGATACCATTTTAATTGTACAGGTATACATTATTAGGGTGAGTTGCTAGATGCCATTTTAATTCGTTACCAAAGCATACAGAATTAAATTCGAAATTGACAAAAAGAAAATGATTATTAATTAAATAAATATAATTTGGCTTCTACTGCACAAAAATAATATAATACGTACAATCGTCAAAATATTAGTTCAGACGAAATATACACACACACACACACACACAAATGAGCAACTTTCTCCTTACCTTATATATATATATATATATATATATATATATAGAAAGAATCATATTAACTATGTCTATTTGATTTTATCATTCCTTATAGAAAGAATCATATTAACTGTCTATTTAATTTTGTCATTCCTTATATATAATATATATATATATCAACGGATTTTCACCTTAAAGTGAATTAAAACAATATTAACAATTCACTAAACAATTGGCTTAGCAAAAGAAATCGTTCCATTAACATTCTCAAATACACACACACACACACACACACACACCTCTGTATATATTATGTGAATGAAAGTCAAAAAAATGCCAAAAGTATATTAATTAAAAACAAATGAATTTTCTACTTTTAAGAGAATCAATTATTAAAACCAATATTAGCAATATAAGAATTTAATTATTAAACGCCGTTTTATTTACTTTTTTGTTATTAAAACGAATCCAAAATATTAACTCTTAGAACATTGCGTTCAGACGAGTAGGAAACTGAACCAGGAACGAATTACACCTGTTTATCCCGAGGCCTTTTTGAAAGGTACGCGAAGGAATTTGGGTCAACTTACTCTCAAAGACACTGCGTTTCCCTCCTTGTAAATAAAAAAAAAATAAAAAATGTTTTTATTAAATGCGTTGATTATTTCTCTTTACTTGCAAATTTGTGTGGCATCATCTTCTAGATAACATCTCTGTTATTGAATTGGAAAGATATACACACAATTATATTAAATAATAAAGAGCAAAAGAAATAAACACAATAACTGTGTCTATTTTCTTTTGGCAAACCTTTCTTATGTATCAAAAACAGAAAAAAATAGTACGCACTTTTCATATTATTTCATGTCATTTCACTTCATTTCACTAATCTCATATCATTTCACTCATCTCATTTACTTTCAGCTTCTCTGGAAAAAAAAAGAAAAAAAATCTGAGAAGACGAGTCTCGCGCTAACCAAAAAATGACCACAAGGTTACATTTTTTCCAATCAACTCGAGAAAACCTCGCTCCACTCCAAATGTTAATATTATTATTGTTATTACTTCTACAATGAAATACACGCTTCATTCTCGAAGCGAAGAAAATAAAAAATGTTTTATACTTTATTAACTTTGTTGATTTCTGATAATTATGATTTTGATGACTAAGTTTTTTCAAAATTACGCATGTACTCTGAAAGTACTAACAATTGAATGTAATTACGTGTTTTCTGCATAAACGTCTGCAGAAAGATATGAGATCGTGGGTTCGACTCCCGATTACCAGACGCGTATCTCTCACGATTCCTAGTTAATGTTTTCTATAATGTAATTACATGTTTTCTGTATAAACATCTGCAAAAAGAACAGCTTCAGAGTTCATTTACACCATGCGTACACTTATCTCGTGAAACTATAGAATCATTTTAAATACAGAATTCATTCACACCAGGCGCACACCTATCTCGTGTGTATATGTATATATATATATATATATATATATATACAGACACATATATATATATATATATATATATATATATATATATATAATATATAGAAAGAGAGAGAGAGAGTTTTGTTCATTCTTTTCTTTTTTTAAATAAATAAAGGAATGGATATATATATATATATATAGGGTGGTAAAAATTACAGTAGTAATAATAATAATTAACTCCTTTTCGCCGAATTGGAAAGATTAAGCTTTTCACTCCGACCTTAGACGTACAGTTTAACGTGGAACCCGAATCAGAAATACATCTCGTCAGCGAATCGTTGCTCACTATTTCACATCATAAGTTCAGCATTTAAAATAACAGGATCATTTGATTATTGATCAGGGGATAGTATGTCTGCAAAATATGATATATACAATGTAGATTTTCTCTTTAGTAATAATAATAATAACTAGCTCTTCCCCGAATTGTAACACTGATTAAGCTTTTCACTCCACCTTAGATCCACAGTTTAACTTGGAAACCGAATACTCTTTCCTTTTTTAAAAAATATAATTAAAGGAATGGATTTATTTATAATTTCTTTATTATAAAATCCTCTCGATTACATTAGTGATTATTGAACCGGGAATAGTGGGAGTAAAACCAAGTATTGTCGCAAATATTGACATGATAAAGACAGCAAGGGGTAATACGAGTATTAAATCTAATGGAGAAAATATAAAGATGCCATTAGTCGTCCAAATCATGGAACCCGTTATAGCGGTGTTACGATTGGTACACAAACTTATCATAGCTCCACCCAGCTACACTGACAACCAATCACTACGAACATCTGCTCTTGATCTTTTGGGGCGGAGCTTGGCGATTGTGCATATAAAAGGAAATATTTTTTTTGTGACTCGTTCGCGCCAGTGAATATACATTCCCTCTGCCAGTGCATAAACATTCGCTCCACCATTGACCACGAACTTTACATTTTTCCGGATTTGTATCAAGAAGGTGACACTGCAGCATTGACTGCAATTAATCTTTTTAACGCGATTGACCGTGATGGATTATTTCCAACACAAACCGTTGAAGATATTTGCAATGACGCTCCTTACAATCCGACGCAAGGGACTACCATAGAAATGAAAGTTTCTATAATTTTATTTTTATTTTTTATTCACAAACTGTCAGAAAGATGATTTTATATATATGGAGGGATGTAGTATCTCGTCAAATACTTCATTTAGATACTCACCATTATGCTAAAACCGAAATTTTTATGGCAATCTTTTGCATGTTTTTTTTTATAAATGTTATTCGGATTTATCTCTTAAATGAGCTTCTCTGAGCGAACCAAAGATATCTTCAAATAATGGGGTCTGTCTTACAATATGTATACTCTGTATATGTTTTTATTAAAAAAGAATCAATATGAACATTATTCTTTCTCCTTTAAGGTCCGATGAGGATTTGACACGTTATACAATCTTTTGAAGAATCTCGTGTCATGAATACGGAGGATATACTGAACAGTCAGCATAATGAATGTCACACCGAAATAATGTAAGTGTTTTTCGAGTTTTTTGGGGGAAGAAGACAATATATTTTCATAAATTTATTAAATGAAAGAAATCAGTACAATAACCATCTTAAACTACAGAATATACAAACTAACGTTACAAATATACACACGAACAAAAACATTATACATACAACGAGTACGCACAATTGAAAAACGGATTTTTATGTCTGCATACCATTTCATCGTTTCGTCGAGTGTGACACGGGTGAAATAAATTTTAAAAATTTATAAATTCTTTATCACATGACATATGCCTGAGAAATGAGATGCAGTACATTCCACAAGTATTACTAAAATATCCTTGTATACGAAACGGGTTCCATACAACTTCGGGAATATGTAATTGAGCGAGAAATTTTACAATAACAGGGTCACTCCAGGGTTGAGTACCGAGTGAATCAAAATAGTACAGGCGGTGTCTATTTTTAAAATAGACAGCTATCCAATGAATCCCTTCATTACCGATGACATCTGTGTTCACAATAAGACTACCGCATTCTCGCGTACTTGGCAAACTCAATGTTTCATTCTTCGCAAACTCGCCGATAAATTTGGAACGTGTGACTCGTTCACTGTTCATTACTCTCTGAAGTGTATTAGCATCCATTTTAAAAGTCAGTGATAACGCTCCTAAATCTATCTACTTCTATTAGGGCTTGCAATTCGAGATATACTAGTGCACTAATAGGCGCGTCTATAGGCTTGGTGAATTTCAACCTCACTGAGATGTTTCCGCTCTGCTGTGGGCTTAAATGCGTATTTACGCTAGCAGATAAGTCAGGTGTAATGTCAAACGGATAAAGGTTAAATTGATCAATGAACTCTTTCTGCGTTATCCCATTACCAAGCTCATCACAATCATCTGCAATATGGGTCAGATTGCTATAGGCTCTCGCGCAAAGAGGTAACACAGCGTCTGATGAATAGTCCGTATCCAATGTTCCACTCAAAGCAATGCCATTAACGTATAGAGTTATATTTTTAAGTCCGAAATTCTCGAATTTAAAGGCACTCTTTTTATATTTTCCATTCACCGATGATGGTCCTGCATTCCGATTAATATCCTTTTAGGAAGATTCCCCAGGGCGATGTTTTCTATCTGCTTCGACGCCAACCCTGCAGGCACCGTATATAGTTTGATTTGTACTCTGTTAATAGGGTATTTCACTGTGGCGTTTAGTAAATTTTTCTCAATTTCTAGTTGTTTTGGTTAACTTAATTTCACTCGCCGTACGCGGAGGTATGTGTCCATAATGTGAACCACAACGGGGTTTGCTCCCTCTTCTTGATCAGAATCCAGATTTAAGCAGATCTCAGGACTCGTGCGGGTGAGCTTTATTTTCATATCCACCCCGTTGACAAGCAACTTCTCCTGGAAAGTGAAATCTGTGTGCAGACGTCCAAAACACTCGTATATCTTCTTTTTAGAATTTTTAAATTTGTCGTTTATACTACTTTCGTCTTTAGTTTGATAATATCCCTCGGCACTTAAAAAGGTGGCCTTCGCTTCTTTGGAAAAGTTGAGGACATTTTCCAGATAGGCACGTAGATGATAGTATCCCGTGCCTGACGATATGTTGGTCTGATTTAAATATACGTCACACTGGTTGAATATGGAGTGCAGAAAGTTTGTTTCAGGGTATACAGCATATTTGTCATCGCAGACCGTTCCATCAGAATGGGCTATACGTAGCTTAGCGTACATGTGCACACAGCTTGGATCAGAAAAGTAAGGGCCTGAGCTGGGTATCACGAATTATTAGCGTACATGTGCACACAGCTTGGATCAGAAAAGTAAGGGCCTGAGCTGGGTATCACGAATTCTATACGTGCACTCGGGGAACTAATTGTGTTTAAAGGGTTAATTGTAATAAAATCACTGTGCTCAATAGAAACTTGAGTTGGAGGCATCTCAAAAAGGGACAGCTCCGATTTACAGCATTGTGAACTACATGGGTGGATGAAGCGTGCCATGACGAGTTAGAAATAGTGCCTCCTCTCTCGACAAGTAGTAAACAAACTATGATTCATGAGATCAATGTCCTTAGCTTATATCAGCCAAAAAAGTGGTCAACCATAGGTTTCATTCGCTTACAGCACTTCTTTTTTGATATCCTTTTACGTTTAATACCACGTGACCCCTTCTTCCGGGCAGCCCTCTTCTTCTTCTTCCCGCCACCACGCATTTTTCTCTTTGCATCTTTGATGATTTCGTCCCGTGTACGCTTTAAATGTTTTTTTAGAGCTTCTTTAGGTTTAGCCCCAGCCAATATGTCTTCTGCAGTGTTAAGACCTGATTGTAGCGCTTTCCTTCCGAGGTATCTGGCACCCCTCTTCAGCAAAGGAACAGCCGTACGTAGTATGGATGAAAAAATGGACCGAAGTCCACTACCGCGCTGGTATCTCACCCCTCGATAGACGGTGAAAGGCTTTCTATCCATTATAACTCAGTGCGTCGAAAGTGTAGCTTCACTGTTAAGCTCCCGTTACCGAATGGGAAGTTTTCACCCTCAATCGTTCTTATATATATTGAGATAGTGGTTATTAAATTAGTTGCGACATTCACATAATGGGGTCTGTCATATGTAATACTCAAACTCCTTCCTCTATGGTTGGGGATGTGGGCAATGCGCAGCAGGCGTGCCTGGGTATCCCCAACAAACTGGTGCTCCACTATATTACTGTAAATATAGCACATGTCTGGGGCCTGAGAGCTTTCAGCCAATTTCTCCATCTTCAATTGATACAGTAATCTGGAGAAGTCACGCTGTGCCTCGTGAAATGTGTCTCTTTGGATGGCTGCGCTATATCGGCCATTGGTTAGAATTTTGAACACACTTCGATCTTTAATACGTCTGTTAGTCTTTGATTTTAGGATTAGTGTATGTGCAGGGTTTCCTTTGTTTACGATTTCGTATACTAAATCATTCGTAAGGTTTGAGTTTCTTAAACTTACGTTTAAGTCTCTCACAACATCCTCGACCGAACCATAATGACCCGGTCCTAGTCTTACTTCTGTACTGTAATACCGTGCAACCTTAGTCCGAGCGATACGTATAGTTTCATCCATAGCTACCCCAGCTTTTTCACACTCGTCAATGTCTCTAAGAATCGTAAAAACGGATTCTTTATATTCAATATTTAAAAAGAGGGTGTCCAGCTGAATCTCGCATATCCCCACCTCATACGAATCACGACCCAATTCAATGGGCCCGTGGAGTTCTGTTACGAAGTTGGCTAGTGTGTTGTTAGGGTGTACAGACAGGGACGAGGAGGACGGGAGTGTGACGTAGAAATGGTTAGGAGCCATGTTGCATACTATTTAAGCATCATTATTGCATCAGCTTTTATATAGGTGTTGAAGCTTTCTGGGTACCCTAGCCATTTCACCAGGTACATTTTTCTCTCTCCTGAACCTTTGCTTCCTAAAATTTTTTCAATTTTAAAAACATTTTTTCCTAAATTAAATGCAACTTTCTGCAATTCCTCGCGGTAAAAGCCTCCTAAGATTCTTCCCCATTCAAATCTTCAATGTAATACATCATTATCTCACCTTTAGGTCTCATAGCCCTAACTTTAAAAATCTCACGTGTCCATCCTTGCTCAAATCCCTTTGCGAATTTATTTCCCGAACGCGACAGCCTTACATAATCATTGATTTTGAAGCGCGCAGATTATGGTGGCAGTGTTGGTGATCCATCTCTTCTCGGGAGCGTACCTCTTTCTAAAACTTCGTTAGGTGTTGTCCCAATCGTGCGATGGTGTGAACGGTTGTAGGATGATGCCAATGATTCCAGAATGTCTAGAAATCTGTATGTGTTTTTATGTGTAAAATAGCGGTGCATGCGTTCCTTTATGGTGCGTTGAACTCTTTCAGCTAAAGAAGCCTTATGTATAGAATTGGTTGTGTAATAGCTGATATTAAGCTCTGTCAACATGTTCTGAAAAGCACGGCCTATAAATTCCTTCCCCATATCCGTACAAAAATAGCCAGGAACCCTGTTTTCTTTTAACATTAGCGTTTTGGTGGCTTTAGCAACTGTTTCAGGTGATTTATTTTTCAGAAGAACTAGCCACAGATATCTAGAGAATACGTCTATTATGAATAGAATGTAGCGGTAACCATCGTTATACACAGAATATCTTTGCACGTCTGTTAAATCTGCTTGCCAAATAGAATCAATCGAGGAAACCGTTGTCTTGGCTGTTTTAAACTTTTTTCTCACAGGCTTATGAAGCGTATAAGCGTCCTGCTCCCTCAAAAATCTTTCAACATCTTTTTTTCCTACTCCGTAAACACTTCTGTACAGTCTATCTACGCCACCGTAGGAGGCTGGGTTAGAAATGTCATAATAGCGTTTACTTAATACGTTAGCCATTTGCGTATTTTAGAGGCACGTGGGTAGGGTTGACCGTTGTTTAACCTCTTCTTTCTCCTCTTCAAAGGTGTTACCGCCTGGGGTGACGGCGTCTTCAATTGTGCCACATGCGTTGCATGTTCCAAGTCTTTTAACCTGTTCAGATTTCCTATCAACGTTTTAGGGACAATTATTTGTTGTAGTCTTGCTTTAATATGCCTCCATCCTGATGGTAATGGCCTATCCCACTTTCTCACCAGATCATGGACAATGTCTACGATATTCGACCCCTGTACCTTTGATTTTTCCACAATGATCTCGCCTGTATCGGTCCATTGTATGGCTAGGTCCTCATTCAATAGATTATAAAGACTTAAACCTTTATTCCTCAATGTCTGTGGGAGGGTGCTTTTTAATACATGCTCGATATGTTGTGTGGCTAATCCCTTAATTTTTCGTTGGTCAGCTGTATCATCGGGTACAGATCCTATGACGCCATGTCCATCGTCCCCCGGAGTTCTCCGTGGTTTGATCATCTGTCTCTACAAGGAAATTAAATGTAGCTTAAGCTCTGAATTTCCTTTTCTTTTTCGTAAAAAGTTTAAAAAAGAAATTATTAATTGGTTTTCATGAGTAACACTTCCATGTATCCTCGGTTGGAATTGTTTTTCGAACAAACTTTCCCACGAGCGACGTAATGCAAAAGGCCTTGGAATAATTTTATACACCTCGAATTATATTGCTGCCTAAAGCTTAAGTACTATACTAATTAAAATAAATAATCATGCAATACCATTATTCATGTCATTGAGAAACGAAAGTAACACGTTATTGTGTCCCCTGCTTAATCCATTTATGTTCCTAAATCTTCGCGTATGGATGCTTCTTATATAACGATCTTCAGAAATTGTAAAACTGACTTGTATTATGGAGATGCATGTACCTATCGAGACACGAAAAATATATATTCTTCTTCTTCTCTGTACAGTTTAAAATATTGAATGTGGTATTGGAAATAACATAACGAGAGATAAAGTGTGCTGTTAGGCCTCGTTTGCTTAAGAAGGGAAAGTAAAAACTCTTCAGAAAAAAGCAAAACTGACCTGAATTATGGAGATGCATGTACCTATCGAGACACAAAAAATAAATATTCTTCTCTGTGCAGTTTAAAATATTGAATGTGGTATTGGAAATAACATAACGAGAGGTAAAGTGTGCTGTTAGGCCTCGTTTACTTAAGAAGGGAAAGTAAAAATGTATTTTCTCTACATTTGTAACCCTCGAGGAAAAGTGCAAAAGACACCTGTTTTATCTCTGAGTGACTGTGACATGAAAAGTACATTTTAAATGAGGTGCATGATTTCAATCGGAGAGATCTCCGGGATGTGAAATGTGGCTTGGAAAATTAAGCTGACGATAGATAAAGTGTATTGTTAAGACGCATTTAGTTCAAAAAGGAAAGTAAAAATAATTTCTTTTCTCTAAATTTGGCTTGCTGGTATCCTCAAAACTGCTTTTTTTATCTTTCGTTGATCGTACATGGAAAACGCATTAAAACGCACCCATATCCATTTAAAAAAAAAAAAAATATCGATTTTTACTTTTTCAGATGCTCATTCCGATCTTGCTATTTTTACGCATACTTCATTAATGTTTGGATCCGATTAAGACAAATGTATGCATTATTTGAGTTGAGCACTGTGCCTGACTGAATGTGTGATGCACTCCTTTCTTGTTATTTTTATATTGTTTGTTATTTCATTAATGTTTGGGTCAGTTTAAGACAAATATATGCATTATTTGAGTTGAGCACTGTGCCTGACCGTTTGTCTGATGCTTTCCTTTCTTGTTATTGTGTGTGTGTGTGTGTGTGTGTAAAGTGAATCGAAAACATTATAGCAACGCTCCTTGAAATCTTTTTCGCGATATAATTTACATGATCACTCCATTGCAAATTCCTATCTAGCATTACACCAAGAAATTTTGTTACATTACACTCCTTTATGGTGATTTCATTAACATTAAGTTCATCAAGATATACATTTCTTTTATTAGTAAAAATCGTGAAATTTGTTTTATTGCTATTTAGGAAGAGTTTATTGGTGGTCAACCATTTCATTAAACTGATGAATTCTGAATGAAATATATTCTTAGCTGTATTAACATCTTTGCAAGAAAAAGAGAGAGCTGTATCATCCGCAAACATTATGAAGTTCAGTATATCAGATGAACGTGGAAGGTCATTTATATATAATAAAAATAACAGTGGACCCAGCACTGAGCCCTGTGGCACACCATGTTTGGCAAGCGCTTTAGTGGAGCAAACCTTATTTACTGATACAAAATTATATCTATCGGACAAATAACTTTTAAACCAATCACTGATTGCCCCTCTAAAGCCGTAACAATACAATTTATTAAGTAGAATATTATGGTCTATTACATGAAACGCCTTACTCAAATCTATAAATATTGATATCATTATTTCTTTGTTCTCCTTAGCTATATTTACATTTTCCATAAGATTTAAAATAGCCATTTCCGTTGTTCTATTATTACGAAAGCCATATTGATTTGGAGATTTGGAGATTTGGACTTTTAAGGGTAACAGATGTTTCCAGGCCTTTAGAAGGGCGTACATAGGTCGTTTCAATGCGACTCGTTGCAAGTCGCAACCACGTTTGCTTCGCTTAATGCAAAGGGTGCACGGTTCAGTTTTCGCGCTCATTCATCTCAACAGTAAACTTTGTAGTGGAAATTTGTTTCCTTTGTGGGTTGAGTATCATTACTATATATATATGGGTGAGTCAAAAGTAGCGCCCGATTTCTGTTTTTTCGGCTGTCAGATTCTTTCTGGGAAGTCATGTTGTTAATAATTGTCTTGCAGATTATTAATTTTCTTAGTTTATTTATTTTTGTTTTTGTTTTGCAGGTTATTGCTGAGAGTTTGGAAAGTTACTGAATTTGCACCAAATTGAACCATGAATTACCTTTCAATGAATCAACGCATTGCGGCCGTGAAACATTACTACAAATGTAATGAACAACCAACGATGGCGGCACGCCGTTTGGCACAGGAATTCGATATTAACCCACCCCAGGGAAGAAACATACGATTGATTGTCGAGAAATTTGAAGCAACAGGGTCGGTAGCCACTGCAAAGAAGTCCGGTCGTCCGAAAACGGCAACGAATGTAGCTAAGGCTGAGGAAGCCATCAGGAGACTGGAACAAAGTCCGCAAAAGTCAACTCGCCGTTTATCTGCAGAGTTGGAAGTGAGCCAATCAAGTGTTATCCGTATCCTTCACCAGAAAAAATGGAAACCTTACATTCCACGCTTACTGCATGCCCTTCATGATGGAGATGACGACCGCCGTCTTCAATTTTGCGAAGAGTTCTTAGCTAAACTTGACGAAGAGGACACAATGCTAGACAACATCTGGTGGTCAGATGAGGCATGTTTTAAGCTTAACGGCACAATTAACAGACACAGTTGTGTCTACTGGGCTGCGGAGAACCCAAGAGTGACAGTTGAGGAGGTAAATTTACCTGGCGTGACAGTTTGGGCAGCCATATCTCCATTAGGGATAATTGGACCCTTTTTCTTTGAGGGATCTGTCACTGCAGAAATTTACCTGGATATGCTGCAAACCTTCTTTTGGCCCAGGGTACAAGATCAGGACTGTTATTTCCAGCAAGATGGAGCTCCACCTCATTATGGACGTCATGTTCGTCAGTGGCTTGATGAAAACTTTCCCGGAAAGTGGATCGGCTGCCGCGGTCCGATCGAGTGGCCGGCACGCTCCCCAGACCTTACACCTCCAGATTTCTTTCTTTGGGGGCTCATGAAAGACCTTGTTTATCGTGAAAAGCCTCGTACCATTCAGGAATTGAAGGCTCAAATCACTGCAAAGTTTGAGGAAATTGATATCGAACTCTGCAGGCGTGTGTGCCACTCTGTGCCTGCTCGGCTGCAATTGTGCATCGATCACGAGGGAGGGCACTTTGAAAATTGCAAGTAAAACAGCTTGGTACAGTTCGGTAATAATTTTCCCCCGAATAAATGGTTAGATAAACATGTCGTTCATTTATTTCTACCTTCTTGTACACTATAATACAAATGGCAAACAAACAATCAACTGACAGAGATCGGGCGCTACTTTTGACTCACCCTGTATATATATGTATATATATATATATATATATATATATAAATATAATGTCTTTTCATTTTCGTACAGTTTTTCCATTAGGGTATGTAAACAATAAGTACGCTTGTGGCTATGGTACATTCGACGGATCAACTCGAAAATTTCGCCTCAACAATCTAGTGATCAAGAATATTTTAAAAGTTTTAAAATCCATAATTGGAATTGAGAAACTTAAATAGGGGTAATTGAAACGGAAACAATAAAATTGAGAAACTTCTGCACAAGTAATAATTTTCGAATGATTGCATGCTTGCATATCCTTGTACTTCTGTATTGAGTATTTTAGTAGTTTTGCTTTGTATCTGATTTATTTTAACTCTGTTCTTTATTGAAATTATAACTCTAGTAGATGAAATTATAAATCATTTTCTTCCGAGTTTTTTTAGGGCACTTTCTTCAACGGTTACGGCAATAAAAAGTAGAAAAAAATTGGCTGGTAGATAAATGGATCACCTTAGTTCGTCGGTAAGAATAAACACACGATTGAAAAGGAAAGTTTAATATTGATGTTGTGGCTAACGATGATTTCTTTGTGTTTTTTTGATTGAATTCGATAACTGATCAAACGGATGTAAAGTGTGTACAAAAGAGTACTGAACGATATGAAGGCCATTTATATAGAGCATAGGTTGCCCTATAATTTGACCTGTGAAATATTATTAAACCGCGTATACTGCGTAATGCAGAACATTAACGATGTGCCTTAGGCGCGATTACGTGTGAGTTTAGTATTTTGAAAACAAAGTGAAATGTATTTATTTTCAATAAAATTGTGTGCATATATATATATATATATATATATATATATATATCTCCTGTACTGTTATATTGACGGCTATACAATTTCTTATTTTTTATTTTGTACTGTAGAAGATAAAGTGTATGTATTTATTTAGCATAATTGCGTGTGTGTGTGTGTGTGTGTGTGTGTGTGTGTGTGTGTGTGTGTGTGTGTGTGTTAATATTGAAAAATGCATAATAATAATATATCTTTCCAATTCAATAACAGAGATGTTATCTAGAAGATGATGCCACACAAATTTACAAGAGAAATAATCAACGCATTTAATAAAAACATTTTTTTTTTTATTTACAAGGAGGTAAACGCAGTGTGTCTTTGAGAGTAAGTTGACCCAAATTCCTTCGCGTACCTTTCAAAAAGGCCTCGGGGTAAACCGGTGTGATTCGTTCCTGGTTCAGTTTCCTACTCGTCTGAACGCAATGTTCTAAGAGTTAATATTTTGGATTCGTTTTAATAACAAAGAAAGTAAATAAAACGGCGTTTAAGTATATTATATTGTTAATATTGGTTTTAATAATTGATTCTCTTAAAAGGAGAAAATTCATTTGCTTTAAATTAATATACTTTTGACAATTCACTTTAATGTGAAAATCCGTTTATATATAATATATATTATATATATATTATATATATATATATTATATATATATATATATATATATATATATATATATATATACACTATATGATCAAAAGTATTCGGACACAGCATGGTTTTTGGAAAAATGGTTTTATTATGGCATTTAGTAACCAGTAGGTCCACCCTTTGCTTTTATTACAGCGTCAACACGTCGAGGCATACTTTCCACCAGTTTTCGGTAAGTCTGTGCAGGAATGGCTCGCCATTCCTCTTGCAGAGCTGATGCAAGAGATGCAAGTGAAGCCGGGCGTGGTGTGCGGTTTCGTATCCGTCGCTCCAGTTCGTCCCACATGTGCTCGATTGGGTTGAGATCGGGGTTCTGAGCAGGCCAGTCTAACAAATCCACCTTATTTTCACGAAACCAGTCCTGCACACGCCTTGCAGTATGGCAGGGAGCTCGATCCTGTTGAAACAAACAATGGCCATCTCCGTAGTATTGCCACAGTGTAGGGAGGGCCGAATTGTCCAGAACGTCGCGATAAACGTCAGCGTCTGCGTTATGGTAGTGGGTATAACAACCAACGGGCCAAGCCCTAGCCAGGAAAAACAACCCCATACCATGATGGACCCTCCACCGAACTTCACCGTTGGACGTACACAGTCAAGAAGAAGCCGTTCTCCGGGCTGTCGCCACTCCCAAACACGCCCATCAGACTGGAAGAGTGAATACCGCGACTCGTCGCTCCAAAGAACAGTTTTCCAGTCCTCCACGGTCCAGGAACGACGGGAGACACACCAGGCCAAACGACGCGTGGCATTAACTTTTGTAATCAGTGGCTTGTGCAGCTGCTCTATCATAATAACCGAGTCTGTGCATCTCTCTGCGGATAGTTACAGTACTAACGGAGGTACCGGATGCTCTTCCTACCTCCTCAGCGATGGAAGCGGCAGAGGACGTGCGGGACTTCTTGACATTTCGTACCAGACTTCTTCTATCACGTTCCGTCAGTTTGCGTGGTCGTCCGGAACGTTTTTTCGCGTTAGTTGCACCGTCGTGCTTCCATCTCATGATAACATCCGCTACAGTCGACTTTGGTATATCCTGTTTGGCTGCAATGTTTCGTATAGAAACGTTACTTAAATAACATCCGATGACGAGTCCACGTTGGAACTCGGAGAGTTCACGTCCGCGCGGCATGGCTTCACAACAGTTACTGATAACTTAACAGAACACCTCAGCATTATAGTTTCGCCACGCTTTTTCCCAGCATACCTTTCGGCGAAGGTGATATTTGCAGAAATGCGGATTTTCCGGGGTGTCCGAATACTTTTGATCATATAGTGTATATATATATATATATATATATATATATATATAAGGAATGACAAAATTAAATAGACAGTTAATATGATTCTTTCTATAAGGATTGACAAAATTAAATAGACACAGTTAATATCTTTCTTTCTATATATATATAAGGTAAGGAGAAAGTTGTTCATTTGTGTGTGTGTGTGTGTGTGTACATATTTCGTCTGGACTAATATTTTGACGATTGTACGTATTATATTATTTTTGTGCAGTAGAAGGCAAATTCTATTTATTTAATTAATAATCATTTTTCTTTTTGTCAATTTCGAATTTAAGTCTGTATGCTTTGGTAACGAATTAAAATGGCATCTAGCAACTCACCCTAATAATGTATACCTGTACAATTAAAATGGTATCTGGCAACTCAACCATCATCTATATAAGACCCCCTGTACAATTAAAATGGTATCTGGCAACTCAACCATCATCTATATAAGACCCGCTCGGCTTCGGAGCTGGTAGTTTGATGATGACAGCTGTTGAATAAAGAACTCTCTCCTTCCCTTCTTAGATTAAGACTTAGCCTAGTTTCCCTTTGGGGAGTTAGGACCTCCCACCTTGTCCCCCAAAGTCCTCCTCCGTCTATCCTTTCACTCTTAGGCTACTAAGGCAACCCCTTTGGGGGAGGTCATCCTTCCTTCTCGCCCCGAAGATCCCTCCCCTCTTCCCCCTTCAGGTGTACCCCTCCCCCCTTGGCTCCTTCTAAGCCAACTGGCTGATTAGGAGCCTATAAGACAACGGCCACTTGGCTGAAGTCTTATTATGCACTTGGCTCCTGCCAGGTGAACACCTCTCCTCCTTTCTCTCCTCCTTTCTTTCTCTTGGGGGATAACGCCGCCTCCAAGTTTCATGACCCCTTGTTGCACCTGCAGCATCCCCCACCCCTTTGCAACATTGAGTTGTTGCATACCCCCACCCCCCTTTGCACCATTGAGTTGTTGCATACCCCCACCCCCTTTGCGACACCCCACCCCTTTTGCAACATTTGCTCATTATCTCTTGCAACATTGCAACATTCCTGCACTCTAACCTTATGCGGCTATACTACTGTTGTGGTGCATATATTTGCGACGTTCTGTCTTTCCTTGTTAGAAGGGCAAGCTGTGCTTTTATTAGCCTCATTTCTTCTAAAAAATACGTTTCATTACTCTTGTTATTACTTCTATTTCGAATATGCTCTGTTCTTTCCCGTTCTCTTCTTTGCGTACCCTTTATGTGAAAATACGGGCACTCTATGTTCAGGCATTTTTTCTCCGTAATTGACTGTCTGCACATACGAGGGTGAAAAAAGTTGCAGTTTGGTCCGTACCTGCATTTTCCATTCCTCATCATATTTCTAGAAGCATTTTTGAGGGTGATTGTATATGCAGTTTGAGCTATATTTGCACGAACCTGTTTTATAAAATTCGCATATGGCCCGTCGTTTAAATTCCCTCCGAGTCTTATGTGATTCGATTTCCTTCTTCTAATCCGCCACCACTTCTTCCCTACTCAGTGAGTTTTTTGTCTTCGTTATGTATTTCGTATCTCTCTCTTTTGCCGGGGGTATTTCTTTATCTGAGGCTGCTTTCGCCCCTCCCTGTAGTGTGTTGTCCTTCGTCTCATTTTCGTTTTCGGTTGTGCTGGCGTTTTCTGTTGTTTCCTGGTTTTCTGTCGGTAAAACTGCTGCACCTGATTCTTCTGTTTCAACATTTTGTATTCCCCTTTGTACTAATTTCTTATTGTTTTCCATGCACTTGACACACAAGACACCATAAAGGCCTATGATTTTGTTATTTATTCTATTTATCATTTTCCTCTCTTTTCTAAGTTCATGCATTCGTTGTGTTTAAAGGTATTGCACAGAATGCATTTAAGCCCGTGGTCTGGTCTGCTTCATGTTTTCAGTCGCAGAGCTGGTGTGCAGCGCATTCCATTAAAAATAATCCAGCTCTATTCAGCTTTCTTAATTTACGGCAAATTATACATTTCTTCGTTTTTTTGCCATTCTTTCCTTTATTTTCTCTTTTTTCTCACTTCTCAAATTTCGCCTCGATAACTCGACATATATATATATATATATATATATTATATATATATATATATATATATGTATTAGTGATGGATCGAATAACCGCAACCGCAACCGCAACCGCACTACAACCGCACAAAAATTCACAACCGCAACCGTAACCGCAACCGCCGTTCCATAAGTGCGGTTGCGGTTGTAAAAGCTTAGTTAATTTTAACCCTGAACAAACCCTGAACCAGTCAAAAAGCAGCCAAAAAGAGCCCGAATGACTGATTCTCCTGAGCCAAGTTCTTCAAAGTCGTCACTACTGGACTCGATGAACGCATTTTTGAGTTCAAGCAGTGAAGAAGAAGAAAGTTCACCAAGGATCAACAAGAAGATGCGAGTTCTTCTAGACAACTATCAGAAAGAAAAAAGAATTGCTCCCGACGATGATCCTCTTCAGTGGTGGAAAGATAACGAACTAAAATACAAAGAACTTGGCTGTATTGCAAGAACATATCTTGCTTGCCCTTCAAGTAGCATTCCAAGCGAGCAGCTCTTCAGTGGAGCGGGAACGTTGTACGATGAGAGGCGTTGCCGCTTGAAAGGTGAAAATGCAGCAAAAATATTATTCTTGAAATTCACACTGCCTGTCATTAAGTTTGACATCAGTTTTTCAATTGAATAATAATCCATAACTTTCCAATGGGTGGAGGCTGGGGAAAGTGGTAGGTGGGATGAACAGTGCGATGGGTCCTCGTCCCTCATCCTGGTAACACACTTAGTGCAAAATATGGTTTTAATTAATTTGACCTATTCTTTCATAATAGCTATATAAGTTTAGAATATACTTCATTTAAATAGTATTTATTTAGTAAATACCTTATGTTGAACACAAGTTTTGCAACACACAAATAGCGGTAGCGGTGTATTGCAAAACTTGTGTTCAACATAAGGTATTTACTAAATAAATACTATTTAGTATATATTATGTACCAAGTGTGGCTAAATCGCACTATAGTGGCTAAATCCAGTTAATAATTACGCATTTTTCCTAGTATATGATAACCGCAACCGCAACCGCGGTTGGAAAAAATTCGACAACCGCAAACACAACCGCAACCGCGGTTGTGAAAAACCGACCACTCGATCCATCACTAATATGTATATCGGGTGGTCCGAAAAAAATGACGCATTTTTTAAAAATTAATATCTCAGTAACCCCCTTCTTTATCATGACAATTTTTATATGCAAGATACTTTCAAACTTCTTTTTTTGAATGCAAGAAACGGAATTCTGATATCTTTTATAGTTTTCTCGCAATTAACAAAAGTAACAACATGGGTCAAAAAAACAAAAATCGCAATATAATATCCGTTTTTTATACATCATTTTTATACGATATCATGCGATATTTTTGCAAGTTATTACAAAACTCTACAGGAATGAACAAGTCAAATTGTGGATATTTTTATTTTTTAACAATTCGTCAGTACCCTTAATGATGTTGTCAGAGGAAGATCGTATTCTCATTAAAAATTGTTACTGTGAAAAAGGATGGAAGACTGGAAGGTTATTGCAAGAGTTTCCCGTCAAAAAGTGGAAAAGGCGTGCAGTGGAAAGACTCTTAAAGAAGATTCGCGAATCGGGAAGTACTGCCAGAAAACCAGGAAGCGGTAGACCTAAAACAGCTTCGGTTCCAGAAAATGTGGATTACATCAACGATAAAATCTGCTCTCAAGAAGATAAACCAGGAAGTCATTTGTCACAAAGAACAATTGCTAAACATTTGAATATTGGAAAGACTTCTGTACACCGAATAATTAAAGCACAAAAACTAAAAGCCTTCAAAAGAATAGTATCTTCTAGAAAAAGTGATACTGTTAAGGATAAAAGAAAAACAAGGTGCAGAAAGTTACTTGATAATTTCTCTGTCGTTGATATTAAAAAGATAGTCTTCACGGATGAAAAAGATTTCACTCTAGAAATTCCGCGAAACCGTCAAAATGATGTTGTCTACGGGCGTGGTAAAAAGTGTGACATTTCAATAAACAGATTGTATCATGAAACGTCAAGATTCTCCAAAAAGGTTATGATATCTGCAGGGGTCTCTTGGAATGGCAAGACAGATGTTCATTTTATTGAAACTGAAAAGACAAAGGTGAATTCTGCAAATTACATTGAACTTTTAAGAACAAAATTGTTGCCGGATTGTCGTCGCCTGTATCAAGAAAATGATTTCATATTTCAACAAGATGGAGCACCGTCGCATACAAGCTACGCCACACAGTCGTTTCTGATTAGCAATACACCAAAATTAATAACGAAAAATGAGTGGCCACCACAAAGCCCAGATTGTAATCCTATGGACTACTCAATTTGGGAGTTACTAAAAGAGAAGGTTTACCGAGGTCGACGAGAAAAATTCACCGAATCAGAATTAAAAAGTAAAATACTTGAATCTTGGCAAGAAATTGGCATTAATGAAGTAAGAAGTATTATTTTTGTGTGGAAGAAAAGACTTAGATTAGTGTGTCAACAGAGTGGTGGTCCAATCGATCATTTACTGTAAATTAATTAGTTAAATTTCTGATTAAATTTTTCCTTTCTCATGATATTCGTTTTTTTGACCCATGTTGTTACTTTTGTTAATTGCGAGAAAACTATAAAAGATATCAGAATTCCGTTTCTTGCATTCAAAAAAAGAAGTTTGAAAGTATCTTGCGTATAAAAATTGTCATGATAAGGAAGGGGGTTACTGAGATATTAATTTTTAAAAAATGCGTCATTTTTTTCGGACCACCCGATATATATTCGCACTTTTCTGGAACAATGAACCCAATGGCCTGCGGCGAGATTGCGGTTGAAAATTTTAAATCTTCGTAAGTTCTTCCAGTTAGTGGGGTCATATCTGGCACCCCCGTGACCATGTCTTAGGGACCAAGGTTTGAGGGTGTTTTTCTAGTCTTTGCTACATAAACTAAAAAATAAGCGGGGTGTCCCTCTGGAAAGTGCGGGCTAACTCCGCAAGAGCAGGAAATCCAAGATGACCGCCATTGGCCATTTTAAAAATCAGATCTGCCATAACATTTGAAGCAGTTGGGCTACAATCGTGAATGAGGGGTCTTTTTCTACAATTTTCGGGGTGAGAAATTCGATTGTGTCGTTATTTTTGCGATTCAAGGTCATCCTTACCTTGAAATCCAAGATGGCCACTGTCAGGCCACCATCGGACATAAAAGACCAGAAAAACACCCTCAAACCTTGGTCCCTAAGACATGGTCACGGGGGTGCCAGATATGAGCCCACTATTTAAGTGAGCAATCCCTTTTTGATGTTATTTTGACATTCAGAGTTATCACTTTTAATACAAAAAGATTTTAAGAACACAACATATCATTTGTTAATGATATTTATCCAAATTACATGTAACACTCTTAAGAGTTACATCTTCGGAATATGACTTAAATCTGTTAACTGTCTACTAATACAGTAAATACTTAATACAACACTCTTAAGAGTTACATCTTCGGAATATGACTTAAATCTGTTAACTGTCTACTAATACAGTAAATACTTAATACATTACATTACTTAACACAATACAGTACTCAATACAATACAGTCAATATTTAATAACTTGATGCTTAATACAGTACAGTGCTTACGTAAATACATGAGTTTTAATTATAATTTCTTTCATTCAGAATCGGAATCAGACAGGTCAGATTCTGATGAAGGATTGTCACTCTCTGTTTTAGAGTCAGGGTGAGTCATCGTGAAATTGATGCTGCATGTCGTAAGTGTGGTAGGATTGATGTCGATCCCATCTCTCCCAGGATTCTTCAACCAGGTAAGAAGACGTAACAAGAGTTCTGAGACCTCCTCCTCTTCCTCCAGCTCTGCTACGTAGGGTGGCCATGCGACTGTTGGGATTAGTGATGCTTGCTCTTTTAGGCGGCCCGCAACATTTCGTACCAATTGTTCATCACTGATCCCGATCGACGTTACAGCAGCCTCGATGTAGGATCCCCCTGCTGCTGTGTCAAACACTAGGTCGCTGACATTCTTCTGGGGACGAGTATGAAAGCCGATACCTCACTGAATTCGCGTTTCAGGATCTCCTTCATGTAGCTTGATTTGATAGATTGTGTAGAGAACCCAAAATTCCCGAAGATGTTTTTGTAATGGGCTAGTAGACCTTGAAGTGTACGGATTTCATGCTCCTCGAATATTACAGTCTGCACGTGCGCAAAAAACATGTCCTGGGCTTCGCTCAAATGGACATTTTGAAGGTGAGTGTCTCCACTTGCCGCCTTTTTGCTGGAACCGATGTACTTCTTCCAGCAGCTTTTGTGATATCGTATTTTAGTAGCAAATGGATCGGAGGTCGCATCCACTAGTTGCACAATACGCTCACTCATACCTTCGTCATCAAGGTAGGCTATATGACGCTTGAATTGGTACCATGCTGAATATGTCGATAATAGACATAATTTGGAAAGGTTGCGGGCTTTGTGCTTAGTGTCCTCTGGCTGCATGCACCAAGCACACAGCTTTTTCTGGTGGAGAACGCCTGTACTTGATCGACACAGGCGTTTGGGTTTGGATTCCACATCAGCAGGATTTGTATCATGCAGACCCACATCTATATTGGCATCACTCTCTGCTTTAGTCGCCTCGGTTTTCCGTTTCCTGTTTTGAGCCTGACTGAGTGACCTACCAGTGGATATCGATATAAAGCATGACTGGTGCATACACAACCCTTTGGTTCCATTCTCCCAATTTACAATCTCTGATACACTTCCAAACCTATCAAGACCTTTCCACAAAAGGGCCTTCTCTCGTATCCTTCCCCATTTCTCATCACTCATGGAATAAATGGCGTCATGTTTTGTGCATACTTTGCCACGTTGTAACACACACTCATACTGTTCTGAAGACCCCAGTTGACGTTTACCCGTCATACTAGTATTGATAGTGTCTGCCATCCGAACGAGTTAGGATTATGCATATAATAATTTGTATCACAAATGAATCACTATTCCTAGGACTACAAATAGTTCAGAGTTAGTTCAGAGGGGTCTAGGAAAAAAGCCCCCGGAGGAAAAAATCCCCCGGCGGAAAATAACCACCCAGGAAAAAACCCACCTGGAAAAAAACCACCGTGGAAAAAAGCCACCGAAGGGAAAATAACAGTAATGATAAAAATGATTTATTGGACGACATTAAAGAAGCTTAAAATTGTCATTTAAACAAACATTTAATAAGTTAGAAATCAAGGAATCCAACCAAGTAAAACCAAGTAAAGAAGCTTAAAATTGTCATTTAAACAAACATTTAATAAGTTAGAAATCAAGGAATCCAACCAAGTAAACAAGCTTAAAATTGTCATTTAAACAAACATTTAATAAGTTAGAAATCAAGGAATCCAACCAAGTAAAACCAAGTAAACAAGCTTAAAATTGTCATTTAAACAAACATTTAATAAGTTAGAAATCAAGGAATCCAACCAAGTAAAACCAAGTAAACAAGCTTAAAATTGTCATTTAAACAAACATTTAATAAGTTAGAAATCAAGGAATCCAACCAAGTAAAACCAAGTAAACAAGCTTAAAATTGTCATTTAAACAAACATTTAATAAGTTAGAAATCAAGGAATCCAACCAAGTAAAACCAAGTAAACAAGCTTAAAATTGTCATTTAAACAAACATTTAATAAGTTAGAAATCAAGGAATCCAACCAAGTAAAACCAAGTAAACAAGCTTAAAATTGTCATTTAAACAAACATTTAATAAGTTAGAAATCAAGGAATCCAACCAAGTAAAACCAAGTAAACAAGCTTAAAATTGTCATTTAAACAAACATTTAATAAGTTAGAAATCAAGGAATCCAACCAAGTAAAACCAAGTAAACAAGCTTAAAATTGTCATTTAAACAAACATTTAATAAGTTAGAAATCAAGGAATCCAACCAAGTAAAACCAAGTAAACAAGCTTAAAATTGTCATTTAAACAAACATTTAATAAGTTAGAAATCAAGGAATCCAACCAAGTAAAACCAAGTAAACAAGCTTAAAATTGTCATTTAAACAAACATTTAATAAGTTAGAAATCAAGGAATCCAACCAAGTAAAACCAAGTAAACAAGCTTAAAATTGTCATTTAAACAAACATTTAATAAGTTAGAAATCAAGGAATCCAACCAAGTAAAACCAAGTAAACAAGCTTAAAATTGTCATTTAAACAAACATTTAATAAGTTAGAAATCAAGGAATCCAACCAAGTAAAACCAAGTAAACAAGCTTAAAATTGTCATTTAAACAAACATTTAATAAGTTAGAAATCAAGGAATCCAACCAAGTAAAACCAAGTAAACAAGCTTAAAATTGTCATTTAAACAAACATTTAATAAGTTAGAAATCAAGGAATCCAACCAAGTAAAACCAAGTAAACAAGCTTAAAATTGTCATTTAAACAAACATTTAATAAGTTAGAAATCAAGGAATCCAACCAAGTAAAACCAAGTAAACAAGCTTAAAATTGTCATTTAAACAAACATTTAATAAGTTAGAAATCAAAGAATCCAACCAAGTAAAACCAAGTAAACAAGCTTAAAATTGTCATTTAAACAAACATTTAATAAGTTAGAAATCAAGGAATCCAACCAAGTAAACAAGCTTAAAATTGTCATTTAAACAAACATTTAATAAGTTAGAAATCAAGGAATCCAACCAAGTAAAACCAAGTAAACAAGCTTAAAATTGTCATTTAAACAAACATTTAATAAGTTAGAAATTAAGGAATCCAACCAAGTAAAACCAAGTAAACAAGCTTAAAATTGTCATTTAAACAAACATTTAATCAGTTAGAAATCAAGGAATCCAACCAAGTAAAACCAAGTAAACAAGCTTAAAATTGTCATTTAAACAAACATTTAATAAGTTAGAAATCAAGGAATCCAACCAAGTAAAACCAAGTAAACAAGCTTAAAATTGTCATTTAAACAAACATTTAATAAGTTAGAAATCAAGGAATCCAACCAAGTAAAACCAAGTAAACAAGCTTAAAATTGTCATTTAAACAAACATTTAATAAGTTAGAAATCAAGGAATCCAACCAAGTAAAACCAAGTAAACAAGCTTAAAATTGTCATTTAAACAAACATTTAATAAGTTAGAAATCAAGGAATCCAACCAAGTAAAACCAAGTAAACAAGCTTAAAATTGTCATTTAAACAAACATTTAATAAGTTAGAAATCAAGGAATCCAACCAAGTAAAACCAAGTAAACAAGCTTAAAATTGTCATTTAAACAAACATTTAATAAGTTAGAAATCCATGTGTATGTGCATTTAGTCTTTCAACAATTTCACTATCTTTCACTTTTACCCGCGCTTTGCACTGCGAATTGGCACGACGATGTACACACTCGTACGATGTTACATCATTTGCTAAGTCTTTTTGCTTAACGTAGACATAGCCTTCAAAACACAATTTAAATCCACCTTTATTTGACAGTATGAACTCCATGATGCGCCAAGCGTAACTGAAACTAAAATATCTTTTAGGTTTCTTTTAACCAACGAACAAATGTTGCCACTTAGGCAAATTAAACTTAAAATGAATCAATTTTGATTTTATTTAATTTATTTTATAAAGGTGATTTTTTTCCACTTAGGCAAATTAAACTTAAATGAATCAATTTTGATTTTATTTAATTTATTTTATAATGAATTGATTTTACTTTGTGCTCTGAGGGATTTTTTCCACGGTGGTTTTTTTCCGGGTTGGTTTTTTCCTGGGTGGTTATTTTCCGCCGGGGGCTTTTTTCCTCCGGGGGCTTTTTTCCGGCACCCGTTCAGAGATAGTTCATAGTTGTTCATAGCTGTCTGTTGTTTGTTGTTAAGAATGTCTCTGTGTAGATCAGCATTGGGTGCGACGCTACTTGACCGCATTACCTGAAAAAGTAAAATTGTACATGGTCACTAAATTAAACATTAAACAACTTGGATTTCAAGGTAAAGATGACCTTGAATCGCAAAAATAACGACCGAATTTCTCACCCCAAAAGTAGTAGAAAAAGACCCCTCATTCACGATTGTAGCCCAACTGCTTCAAAAGTTATGGCAGATCTGATTTTTAAAATGACCAATGGCGGCCATCTTGGATTTCGTGCTCTGACGGAGTTAGCCCGCACTTTCCAGAGGGACATCCCCGCTTATTTTTTAGTTTATGTATCAAAGACCAGAAAAACACCCTCAAACCTTGGTCCCTAAGACATGGTCACGGGGGTGCCAGATATGACCCTACTAAGTAGATAGAAATCGCGGCGTAGCACTCAAGCGCTTGTGTGGGGTAATTGCATCTCTCATTACCGTATCTTGTCGTTTAATCAATGGAGTAACTAAAGACAAAAGTTCTAAGTATGTAGCTTCATCCATGCGTAAGTAATTAAACCGATCTTCAGGATCTAATTTCAATTCACTTAATAAATTAGTGTGAGAAAATTCGCTTCTTTTTAATAACCAGGTTCTTGTCCATTTCGATTTCTATTTCTTTTTTTCGACATTTAAGCAATTGCAACTGCTATTAAATTTAATGAGTCCGAATCTAGGGACATATTGTCAACACGACAGCAAAAGGAAAACTAACAAAACGCTCATGTAAGATGTTAACGTGTGAGGGATCTTGCGCGTTCAAGTTTCACGTCAAGTCTAACATTGAACATGGAACAGGGACGAAATAACTGAGCGTGTATGGCCGGCTTAAAAAGGAAGGTTGTCACTACCCATCAGATAAGTAAACAATTGTACTCAAATAATATTCTAATCATTTTATTTTAATTGTCTTATGCATTCTAATTAATGCGGTCAAAAGGCAAAGTAAGGAAACAATTGTAACTCCAAATAATATGCTAACCATATTATTTAATTGGCTTGTGTTCATTTCGAATTTAAAATTCTTAAAGTAAAAGTCAGTATCACAAATGTCATTTCTTTAACAAATTTCATTAATGTCAAATTTTAATCTTTTGCATTGTATTTGTGTGGTGTTAACTTTTTGACGTAATATATTATTTTTGTGAAAAGCCTTTCAATATCCCCTAAAAGAAATGACGGGAAACCTAAATTGTTTTTCTGTTGTGTTTGGCTTGAATTTCAAGACAGGCACACATGTAATATATATATATATATATATATATATATATATATATATATATATATATATAATAAATAAATAAAGTCGAAACATAATATATATCTCCCATCATTTATGGAGATTGTTTGTTACAAATAGCCAGATTAATATTGAAAAATTTGATAACCAATTTACAAAAATCACAGGAAAAATCATCCCTAACATTGATCTTGATATTCCCTCAGCATTGCAGTGCGATCGGACCTGTATTAAATCAGACAAACGAGAGTCATACGTTGTTTTAGTCTCTCTTTAGTTCAGCTAACGCGAGTGGTGAAACGTAATATGCTTTTACTTTTTAAAGAGTAGCTCTGATATTGTTTCTAGATTTACAATACTATTATTTGAGTCTCTCTTAAATCATGCTAGCACAAGTGCTGATGAAATGTAATATGCTTTTTACCTTTTATGAAAGGTTCTGATATTGTTTCCAGATTTGCAATTCCATTATTAAGTGATAATCTCATGTTTTATTTGCATTTTAAAAATTATGTAATTTTATGTAATATTCTTAATGAATTTTGATATTGGATTTATGTTGTCTCTATTAAAGAATTTAATGTTTCGTTTTATTTCATATAATATTAGAAAGGTGTTTTATTCACTTACTGTAGATTCATGGTTAGTGTCTCCTTTAAATAAATATTTGAATCCTTTTTTAATTTACCTAATTTACTTAACTTACGGAAGAAATGGAAAAACGGATACAAGGTGTTGATAAATAGAGCAAAAGTCACGCGAAAACGGATATTTCAATTCATAATTTTGCGATGAATGCATTCGCCCCGAGAAGATATTGAGAAGCATCGTTGTCAATTTGATTTTCCAAATATCGCTTCATTTATTATTTTTAGGATCAGCGTCAGAAAGATAATTTCTTTTCTCACGTAGCTTTTAAGGCTGCAGTCTATGTACGAGTATAAAATTCCATAAATAAAAGTTTGCTCCAAAAAAGGACCCAACATCCTTGGCCATTAGGGTAGGTTGATTTTGGAACCGTGATCTTGGACTAGTCTAGATGGAAAGGTATTAATGTATAAAAAACGTTGCACCAACTCATATTTGTGAAAATGATTGTATTTTTTTAGGATTGTTAATTATTTTTAAGTTGTAAAATTGCCGAATTTTACGCGTAAAATCGCGCGCGCGGCATTCGCGCAATGTAAACAAACAAAATATCGGACCTTATTTCATCAAAATAATCAATTAAAATTCGGCTTTTTTAACAAAACGATGCTTCAAACTTATTGTAAATGCATTATAGATGCATATTAGTGTATTAGTTTGTATTTTTTAATGATATTTACCTATAAAATGTGTATTAAATTAAGTTATTTTATGATGCGTTCATTTAATTGTGTTTATTTTCAGATATTTCATAAAAATGGATAAAAAACGGAAGTCTGCAGTGTTAACTCGAAGTGATAGTGCCAAAAAATTCAGTGGCCAGCCTTCCCCTTTGGATAAAACACAGCCTCCTACCCTCCGCCAAGTTATTCAGTACAGTTATTTCCTCCAAAACAGCTACCCGGACTTGAAAGACTATGATATTGCTAAAATGATAGCAAAGGATGTAATTGAGATCTGGCAGGCAGTGAACCCGCGGCTGCCCCTGTATAAGGAATATTATGTTGTGAAATTGGTGGATAAAGTGTGCTTCAAGAAAGCAAAAGAGATAAACAGGAAATCTCTTTCTACAGTCCAGGAGCAGAATCTGGAGGAAAAGCTGGATAAACTTTTTGACATTTCTGCTTGCACCTGTAAGCTACCTGTTCGTCCCTGTGATGACAATGCTGTGAAGTGCAAGAAAGAAAATTGTCAAACACAGCACATAATCTGCACTTGTCCTCCCAGTAAGAAGGTAATGCTATTATTTTTTAACTTTTAACTGGCCTAACTTAGTGCGATTAGGTGCCTTTTAAATGGAAGGAAATTCAATGCTTGTAATTGAAAAATATCCGCATTTTCCTCCTGTAATCTTCCTTTTCCCCCCGCTGGTAATAGATATTAGTAATCAATTTTTTTTCAGGATTTTTATCTCTTATTTTAGATCCGCTATTTAATATACTTTAATATTTCAGGTTCCAGTAGAGGAGAGGGAATACTTGAGAGATCAGAGGGCCAAAATAGGACCCAAGGGCTCTTTCCAGCTGGGATCTGTAGATAAAGCTGCTGTGAAGAGAGACCAGAGGGCTGCAGCTGAAGCAGAAAGATTACAGAGCCAGATTCAACAGCGGCAGGAAGTGGATTTGGCCACGGAGAGGTAATATATTTTTTTCTTATATCTTATCCCATCTTTACCCAAATTTATCCCTACTTTTTCTCCCTATTTCCCCCTTTTTTCCCCCATTTTTGCTTTAGTAATTTATTCTTTTTTTTGCCCATTTTCGCCGACTTTTTACCTGAATTTTTATCCATTTTCCCCCCTATTTTCCCACTTTTTTCCACCATTTTCGTTTAAGTAATTTATTCTTATTTCCGCCCATTTTCGTCGATTTTTACCCATATTTTTCCCTACTTTTTCCCCCATTTTGGCTTTAGTAATTTATTTTTTATTTTCATTTCAGCCATCTGGTGGTGAAGCTGAAGAGTTCAAGCCAAGGAGGCACCCAAGTGTAGGTTACAGCTTTTTGAAAACCCCCAGATATGCCATGGAACTGATCAGGGGTGATGTTTCTTCCAATCTTGGGGCAAGTCTTGCTAATGCCTTCCTCCTGGACTTACAAGCTATGGACCTGCTTTAGCCTGGCCTTGATGTGAAACAGATAATAGTTGATAAATCGAAAATGGACAGGGAAAAAGCTAGAATGAAAGTAAAAAGTGATGAAAAGCACAATGAGGGTCTGGAAAAGTTAGTCTGTATTGGGGTTGATGGGAAAGTTGACAAGGACACTTTGTTGTACAGAGAAGTTAAGAATGAAAATGGGGAGACTAAGCTGAAGAAAGGAAAGGGACAAGAGCACCATTTGACTTTCACAAAGGAGCCGGGAACTGAAAGTGGAACATATCTTACTCACAGAGTCATCCCAATTAAAGGTGCGACTGGAGTTCTTCTTGGTGAAGAAGTTGCTAGTGTCTTGGAGGAGTTTAACAGTGTTCATACCCTGAAAGCTGTCCTCCTTGACAACACAAATACAAACACTGGCTGGGAGGGAGGCCTTGTAACAGCTCTGGAAAATAAAACTGAGCGGAAATTGCACACCATTGGCTGTTCACTCCATCAGAATGAGTTTCCTTTCAGAGCTGTTTTCAAGCATCTTGATGGCAGTACCAAAAGTCCCACTGCTTTCACTGGTCCGCTGGGAAAACTCTGTGAAATTGACTACCAAGATCTTCCACAAGTGGAATTCACCAAACTCATTGGCCCCCTGGATGACATGGAATTTGCTGAGGAGACACTGAATGATCTCAGTAGCGACCAGAGGCTTCTTTTGGAGTATGTGCTTGGAATTTCCAGGGGCAAAGTCAACCCAAGATTTGCTGCCTGGAAAATTGGACCATTAAACCATGCAAGATGGTTGACTTTGGCAATTAGATTGATGTGTCTGTGGACCAGAGGTGCTTACCCTCCAGAACTACAGGATAAGCTTTACCAGGCCATCAAGTTCATTGTGGAAGTGTATGCAGTCAGTTGGTTTCAGATCAAAAGGGACAGCAAATTCCACAACCAACAGCTGTACATCTTCAACATGATCCAGAGGATCAAGCAGCAGTCTGAAGAAATCCAGGGTGTTGCTTTTAAGAACCTGAAGTACAATGCTTTTGCCTTGCTGCCCGAAAATGTGCTGTACTCCATGATGAAGTCTGATGACTTGGAAGTGAGAGAAGCTGCTCTCAAGAAAATTCTGTCCATCAGGTAAGCATTTATTAATTTAAAAAAATGCGAAAAAAAAATTTGATTATGGGGATTTATTTAATAAAAAAAAGGCCCGAGTTCTATAAATCCCTATAATCGAATTTTTTTTCACATTTTCTTATCCCAATTCCCCCCTTCTCCTCTGATAATGGAAATAATCTTACCTTCTTTCTGAAAAAAAATTCAATTATGGGGATTTATAGAACTCGGGTTTTTTTTTTTTAAATTTAAGTTTAATTTAAATCAGCAATTCTGAGACTAATAGGGATTAAATCTTAAACTGGAATAAAAAATAATTTAATTATTATTCTTTCAGAAGTGGGAAGCCAGCCAAAAAGAGGCTGAAGAAGATCACAGCCATCAACATTGAAGCTACCCACTGGTCAGAACTAATCAACCTTTCTCAAAGTGGCATCTGTGAACCTGCTCTCACAGAAGACTTTTCTGACCAGGAGCTTCAAGAAGCATTGCTGAATGGCACCAAGCTGGAGCTGCCTGATCTGCCTTCACATTCTCAGTGTTGAAAGGGCCGTGAAGCTGACATCTGAAGCTTCCCATACTGTTTATGGACTCGAATCAAGGCACAAACACATTCTGGCCAAAGCCCTAAGCCGCCAGATGAGGCCTTCCTTTGCTTCTAAGGGCTCTTACAGTGAAAATTATGATGATCTTGGGATCTAAATGTCTATTTGACTCTGTTCATGTTTTCTTTACTTTTTTTCAATAAAATTGTAACTTTTTTCAGGTTTTTTTAATGAAAATAGCATGTTTTTTCGGCCGAAAATTGCGAAAATGCGGTATTTTTCGGTACGATTTTTTGACGATTTCTGAAACGGTTTCCTCAAAAAATGTTTAAAGCTAGGCATCTGAAATGTTTTGTCAGTTATTATCATATTAAGCCCTGACTATCACGACTAGTCCAAAGTCGATATCTAAAAACATGCGGGAAATCAACCTACCTTATTGACCATTCCATTACACTGTGTTGGATGATGGAATGCAAAAGGGATTCATGCTTTGTTTAAATGCTTGTCCAATCTTCATATTCTTTTGCCATTCATTTACTTTATAGTAAAATTACATAGTCCTCAAGACGATTTCTTTCGTTGAAACAAATATTTTTTTGTACTGTACTTTGGGAAGCCTCAGAGTATAATAATGATGATGATAATAATAATAATAATAGAACCTTGGGGGTCCAAAAAGAATTATTGCATATTTAATTGAGTGTTTAAAATTATGTAAATTATGAAATTAACGCGAAGTATTTTAGATTTACTGCAAAAGAAATTCAACAAATATGTTTGTATCTTGTAAGACGGCATGTTATCTCTCTCTCTCTCTCTCTCTCTCTCTCTCATGTACCTATCACTTTGTCTATCTGTTCGCTTGTCTCTCACCCTGTACATAAAAATATTAAGTAATTCACGAGCAAACTCGAAATTAATTCTGGTGACAACTAAATCTGTGTTTACAAGCCGACGAAGCGGAGAAGCATACTTAACATTCAGTGAAGCATCTCGAAACCAACTACGAGTAAACAGGAAACAAAACCCCTGACATTCTTTTGAGTCCTGAGGATGACATGAATTGTAAATGTCCCAAGTTGATTAAATATTGAGCAAAGGTATATATGTATGTCTGTATGTTTATTATGCATTGAAAGTACATGTATTAAAGTTTGGCGAAAGGAATTAAGAGCCTTAAATGAAGGGTCTTCAAATAGTAAGTAGACATTTTGAACATTCACTTTCTTTCGTCTGCTCTGTTGTAATTATTTATGCATACATATATAAAGACAGTAATTTGCTGACGAAGCTTCAGTTTTCAGTTGAACTTCTGAGAGATACTACAATCTATTCTTCTCTAAGACAATAATTGCAACATTTCTATTTTTTGACTCGACATAATGGTAAGGTTTATATATATATATATATACATATACTGTAAATCCTGGGTAGTTTTGTAGTTAAGAGGCTGGGTTGCTGATTCGGTGAGCCGAGCAATAAGTTTCACCTTCGGTATAATGAACATTTCGGGCGGAAGCAAACTAGGGCTCCTATTAATAAATAAAATTTATGTTTGAATATACTATATTTTATTTTGCTTCAAGTTTCAAATTTGTTCGTTTCTCAACTGAAAATCTCGTTTAAATTTTAATTAATTCTGTTTAAATTATAATCATTAAGAATATATTCGTAAATTTGTTTTTAATATAATCCCTGAGGAGATAATCTTTATTCGGACTTTTGTGAGTTTGGTTTGGGGGATTGATTTAAGGATCTTAGTCACCCATTACATTAGACTACTAAAATTCTGCAAATATTTGCACGTTTTGCATATAATGCCTTTGAAAGAAAATATTTAAATCACTCAATCAAACATGTCCATCACGCATTTTGAAACAGGATTCCCCTCACATATAACCTGCAAGCGGATTATTGCATCATACCATTCATTCAAATAAGTTGCTTCATTCTGTTCTGTGTTGTTTAAAACATGCGAAAAAATCGAGGAAGCATTGGACTATTTCAATAAAAGATGAAACAAAGAACGACAGTACATGTTTATGGTATGTCATTTATATTCGAAGTAAAGAATTATTAAAAGTACTTGCATAAACAATAATAAATTCATTGACACAATTAAAAAGAAATCAGCGTTCTATAACTTAAAAGATTTACAAAAGTTTCCTGCATATTTCCTGTAAAATCACGAGTAAAAGTTTAAAATAAGTTTTGAATTTTATTAAAATTGAACATTACTTTTCCATTAGTTTGGAAACTACTAAAACGCAAGAAACATTTTCTTGAGATATCTGTGATAAGAGGGTCCCAGTGAAACTGAAGGGAAAGGTATTCAAAACAGTGGTGAGGCCGGCAATGTTGTATGGAATGGAGACTGTGCCAATGAAGAAGAGCAATGAAAGAAAAATCGATGTGGCTGAAATGAAGATGTTGAGATGGATGTGTGGAGTGACGAGGAGGGATAGGGTCAGAAATGAGCATATAAGAGGAACAGTGAAGGTGGCGGAAGCATCTAAGAAGGTGCAGGAGGCCAGGCTGAGGTGATATGGACACGTCAGGAGAAGAGAGGAGGAGTATGTGGGGCGCAGAGTGCTGGAGATGGAGTTGCCGGGACGGAAAAGAAGAGGAAGACCGAAGACGAGATGGAGGGACTGTGTGGTGGCGGACATCAGGGAGAAGGACTTGGAGGAGGACGTGGTATACGACAGAGGAGAGTGGAGAAGACGAACCAAAAACAGCGACCCCATGTAAAGATGGGATAATAAGCTGCGGAAGAAGAAGAAGAATCTCACCAATGGACACTTATCGACTTTCACTTTTCTTCACGATTTTTTAGAAATGTGAAGAAGAAATCTAAAAATTTGTATTATTTTCTTTAATAAATTAATTAATAAATTAACTTCATTTTAAGTTATAAAATTTATTCCTGAAATAGTTCATTTATAGTTTATAGCAGAGTATTTTACTCGTCTGCGAATACGAGTCAGTAATTGCTTGTGCGTAAGACATCGCATAGTTAAGAAGTTTGCATATAGAATATGGAGCAACCTTTCGAGCAAAAGGTGCACAGACCTTCAGATAAAGTGCTCTACGGAGATGTAACTATTAACACCAAAAAAGAGTTCATAAATCTCCTAAAACGACGGTCTTTTTCGTAAACAAAAAGCATAAAAGTTTTCTACGAAATTTGTTCAATATTTTGTACATTTCAACGAGTGAATTTTCGCAGTAAAAATCACATGAAATTCACAATTATTATTATTATTATTATTCTAATAATTAATTATTAGTTACTATTTTTTAGACTTAGTTGATGATGTGATAAAAGTGAATGAACTATGTTTCGAGGACATAGTTTCATTATTACTACTATAATTCACCGAAAATGTGTCTGTCTGTCTGTCCGTCTGTCCGCAGAAAAACTTTTACGTTTCTGAACCGATTTCGACCAAACTTCGTATGGTGGATGGGGTTGATGAGTAATGAATGAAAATATATATGTGCCCCCCCCCTCAACCAATTACTGGGTTCGAAGGCTCCAGCACCGCGATAAAACTAAAGAAAAGAACGCAGCCATGAAAATCTTGAGCTTCACATTGTGTCAAGCAGATTTGTGAAGCTAATTTTCCTAACTATAGTTTTATTGATCAAATAATTGAACCCCCAATTACTGTCGGTTCAATTATTTGGTCAATAAAACCATTGAAAAAGAACGCAGTCATGAAAATCTTGGGCTTCACATAGCCGCCCGTAATAAAAATGTGCCAAGTTGTATTTGAAATTTAACTGCTTCGTGAGCTTCAAGTAAAATATGTGAAGCTGCATTTAAAATTTAAGTGATTCGTGAGCTAATTGTAAATGTTAAACTCTAACTTGCTTAGAGAATATCCCGCCAGTAGGACGGGTAGTTTTGCTAGTTATCCAAATTAGATTAAACAAAGAAGACTTTCGTCTTTAATAAAGAACTTTAAAAAATATTTGTTTTAATGTATTGAGAAATTGTTTTTATTATTTTTTATTATTAATTAATTTATTTAATTCTCTGTTATGATTTTATCAATAAATTTAGACGAAACTTATTGTGAAGTTACTTCTTTTCCTGGTCATCCTCGGAGCTGCTCTTTCGTTACCGGCAAAACAACAACAACAACAACAACAACAAAGGGTAAATACAGCGTCGAGTATATGTCATACGTATATAGTGATAGGTAAAATAATTGTTTTGCACAAAATAATTGCAGAATATGAAACATGCGAATTGTGTCTATACTGTAGAGTTATGTATCATCATCATCATAACATAATTCACTACATGTCCGTCTGTCTGTTTATCTGTCTCCTATTCAGGTCCAAACGGCTGGACTCTTTTTCGGGAAACTTGGTGACAACACCCTGTGGGTGCTAAAATACGAAGCACTTAAATTGCTAGATTTTCAACTTAAAATTTTTTCTTAAAATGAACTAAGTCCCAACACGCTTTTACAGAGTTTTATACACTTTCGTGGAATGAACAAAATGAAGTTGGTCAATAAATTTAGAAAAGAATGTAACCATTAAAATTTTTAGCTACGCAACAGAAGACATGATAGGTAAAAAGAACAATGTGACAATATTGAAATTTAAGTGCTTCTTGAACTTCAAGCAGAATCGGTTAAGCTGCATTTAAAATTGAAGTGATTCAATGAGCTAAATGTAAATGTTAAATTCAAACTCGCTTTAAAAGTATCCCGCCTGTAGGGTATTTTTGCTAATTTGGGATAATTACTCTGTAATTTGAAAGAGGTAAATGGGAGGTAAAGCAATATACTATAATGTATTACAATATAAAGACATAAAAATGTGAAAATGTAAGTAAAAATTTATATGAATAAACTGTATAGATTACATTCCATGAAGAAACTCAGTAATGATTAAAATCTACTTAATTTAAATAATCAATTAAACGTCTTTAAAAATCAAATTTTATTATCTTTGTTTAAGTAATAAAAAATTTGTTATTTTCAGATCCGAAAAGGAAAGCTCTTCGTACCATTTCCTCTGCTACTACCTGTGCCTATTCCTATACCATCCATCCACATACAACTTCCAACCAACTAAAAAGTTTATTCACGTTTCCATCCACGCCATGGTTTGTATTTCTCGCTCTGTCTCTATCTCTCTCTTTCTCTCTCTTTCAATATATATATATATATATATTGGTAAAAAAATCAGTCAGAAACATTTTCCTTGAAACTGCTTAATTTAAAATATTTTTTTTATTCTCACCGAGTATAATTTTAGTAATCAAAACATTTCTTAGAAATTGTCTTTTCAATGTTTTAATATTCAAAAGGAAGTTTTGAAATTTTTAAAATAAATTTATTCTTACATTCATTACGCATTAAGATCATTCAAATAAAATACATTCTAAAATGGAAAGATATATATATATATAAGTAAAAACCTGTAAAACATTTTGTGAAACCTAAAGAAATCATGTATTTAATACTGTATAAAAATAATATTCTATAATATATTAGTTACTTTAAAATAATAAAAAATGTGGCTTAGAAATGAAACAGAATTTATAATTTATGTGATTTAATATAATTTATTTTACGAAGTTATTTAGTATCGTTATTGCAATGGGTTTTTGGATCACCTGAAGATCAGGGCCCCAAACCTTTATAAGCCTTTATAAGGCTAACTAACGAAAATATCACGACCTAACCTAACCAATCGTCAAGGGTTTACAGTTGACCTAACGATTGGTTAGGTTAGGTCGTGATATTTTCGTTAGTTAACCTTATAAGGCTAACTAAAGAAGGCTAGGGGCTCTGATCTTCAGGTGATCCGGGTTTTTTTCTAAAAATTGGCATTTGTGTAATAAAAATTTGAGATGAACTAAATAACTTTTTGTGAGATCAGTAGAATACGAGGTTCGGATTACAAAACCTGTTTAGGCGGAGAACTTGCTGTTATTTAGAGGTATTTAGCTGACCACACCTCGCTGAGTCCGGTCATCTATCCTTCATATCTACACTCCCGTTTCTTTTCCCATCATTCTCTCCTCTGTCCTCACTCTTCCACTTTCTTATTCCTCTTCTTCGTTTTTTCGGAATTTTATTGAATCTCACCTGACTGTTGTCAGATTGTGATAACCAAATAGATGATCGATTCCATTATTCAAATGAATTGGAGATGGTTTAATCAAAAGCCTAAATATTAAGAAGAAAGCTTTCTCTCTTCTTGGTTTTATTGCTACTAAAACTGATTAATAGTAGTTAAAAACTAATCGAATCTGGCATTAACAATAAACATATATATATATATATATGGGATGAATTTCACAATTAAACACGTGAAATGAATGAATGCTGCAAACCCACAAGGAAAAAGAAAAACGATTCCAAGACCTTTCGTGTATTCAGAGCTACACCTCGTCAGGGAATGAAGAGAAAAGGCAAGATGCCCATAAATATATACAACGTAGCGGAAACCAAAGGAATTAGCACATACTTAACAAGAGTTAATGAGAGGCAAAAGGAATTTTAACAAGATATTGTCAATTTTATACATTCCTGCACTCTTATTGAAATTGTGCATTTATTCATTTTTAAAAACAATTTCAATAAGAGTGCAGGAATGTATAAAATTGACAATATCTTGTTAAAATTCCTTTTGCCTCTCATTAACTCTTGTTAAGTATGTGCTAATTCCTTTGGTTTCCGCTATGTTGTATATATTTATGGGCATCTTGCCTTTTCTCTTCATTCCCTGACGAGGTGTAGCTCTGAATACACGAAAGGCCTTGGAATCGTTTTTTCTTTTTCCTTGTGGATTTGCAGCATATATATATATATATATATATATATATATATGTCATTTAATTTAATTACTGAAAAATTTTAGGTGTTATTAAATATGTTTATTTGAAATTTAATGTTAATATTAGTAAATTCGGTAATATATATTTACTGAATTTACTAATATTAACATTAAATTTCAAATAAACATATTTAATAACTCATCTAAAATTTGTAAGTAATTAAATTAAATGACTGACATAAACACAATTCTTTAATTGTTAAGATTTTTCCCACCTTTGCAGATGTGAATTTGGAACAGTTTTCAATTGAAAAAATTAACAAATAACTCGAAAGAAAAAAGAAAATTAAAGATGAAAAAAGACAGAAAATTGAGACTCAACATAATCAAAATGTATAAACACCATCTTTGATTTCATTTTACAAAAAATTAAAAAATTCATATTTTTTACACTGGTAAATAATTTAACTAATTTAAGACTATTATTATTCTTTCAACATGCTCTAAAGAAGTATATGTGCTATACATATTGTATGTATATCGATATATCTCTTCATGTCTCTATCTACTTATCTGTCTATCAATTTATCTATTTTTTATCTAGTCATCTATCTAGCCACCTGTTTTTTTATCTCTTCCTCTATCTATGTACATGTTTCTGTATCTATTCATAATCTATTTGTTTAGTCCAAATGTATATACAGCATGTATATGAAGTTTTACTATTTATACTTTAAAGTATAAGAATGATGATAATTGAATGTTGAGAAATGTTCAATATTTTTTTCCAAATTTGTTTTTACTTTCAATTATGAATTTATGCTAATTAATTAAATGACTTTTATTAAATAAAAATTAATTTTAATTGATGATCACTTTCAAATAAAGTTTGATTTGTTCAAAGTTGATTTATTTTTGCTTATACATACAACAAATGAAGGAAGAGAGAGAGAGAGAGAGAGAGAGAGAGAGAATTTCTTCTGAATTTTTATTCAACTTGAACTTTCCATCTCTGTGTTTACTTGCAAATGTTACAAAAGCACTCATTTCACTCAATTGTAAATATAGAAATTTCTTATAAACTGCAATATGATTTTCATAGTTTAGTCTAGTTTGCCCAGACTAGTAAATGACAGATGGACTTCATTGTTTTGAAAAAAAATTGCAAAGTCAAACATTTTGGTGGAAATAACTAAACACTTTAGTTATGAGATGCATGGAAACTGGAAAGTGAAAGTAGAAGGGGTTTAAACAATGCTTAGAGGTTAGGAATAACTCAAATAAAATGTTAAAAAGAGATGTCAGTTACAAAATTATCGACTTAGCACTTACTGGTCTGATCAAATGGCCCTATAGAACCAATTCTGCCTTACAACATGAGTACTTGTGTTTGGGTGTAACTTGTCTCAAGCTTTTTAAATTCTTTGGAGCATTTAACAAAAGCCTCCTATACTGCAGTTACGTCTATCATGTATTAATAGTTACTTAGTTCAAATTGTGAATATGTAGAAAGCTTCTATATTTTTTTATACAGGAAGGGCAATACCTGCAAAAGCGGCACCCCCCCCCTAATATAAGAAGAAGAGAGACAAAATCAAGGCCCAGAGTCTCAGAGGGGCCTAGACACTCTGCGTTTGAAAGATTGGAGGTCATAGACAGGGGGAAAGATGGATTGAGGAAGACTGTTCCAGAGTTCACTGGTTGAGCAGATGAAAGATTGAAAATACCGATTAACCCTTGCATTAGAGAGTTAGACAGTCTGGTCTGCGTGCTCTCCCTAAAGGAAGAAACATGCAGTTAGAGAGTTCAGAAGAGTAATGTCCGTTATAATAGCGACAGTAAACAGAGAGTGAGGCAACATTGCGGCGAAGAGCGAAGAGAAGGGATTGAAGACAGTCAGTAAGGGTGGGGAATTGATGAGACGAAAAGCTTTGATTCCAGCCGTTCAAGTAGAGCTGTGTGGGTTAGACCACCCCACACATGAGAAGCGTACTCCATACAGGGGCGGAAAAGATCCCTGTACAGAGAGAGCAACTGAGCAGGGATGAAGAAACTACGGAGCCGGTACAGCACATCTAACCTCTTAGAAGCTGTTTTGAAAAAGAGTATATGTGATCTTTCCAGGAAAGATCACGACAAAAGGAAACGGCAAGAATGTAAAGAGAAGAAGATGGATTGAGTTGTGTATTGTTGAAGGTAAGGGGATAGTCGTGTGGAAGATTGTGACGAGTAGACAAGTGGAGAAACTGATTTTTAAGGTATTGAAAGCCACAAGGTTTTCTATGCCCCCAATCAGAGATGGCAGAATGATCAGAGGTCAGGTGTACCATAGCCGTCCTACGTGAGTTATGAAGTGACTGTTGAGAGGGACGCTTTCCGATGCAGGTGGAGAAGTGAAGAGTAGAATCAACAGCATAAGAGTGGATAGGCCAGGAAGTACGATTTAATAGATCATTAATAAATAAAAGGAAAAGAGTGGGTGACAGGACAGAACGCCGAGGAACAACACTGTTAATTGCTTTACGACAATAATGGCCGTCTACAACCGCAGCTATAGATCGGCCAGAAAGGAAATTAGAGATGAAGGCAGAGGTAGAAGGATAGAAACCGAAGGAGGGCACTTTCGAAATTAAAGATTTGTTCCAGACTCTATCAAAAGCTTTTGATGTGTCCAGCGCAATAGCAGACGTTTCACCGAAATCCCGAAAGGAGGATGACCAAGAGTCATTGAGATATGTAAGAAGATCGACAGTAGAGCGTCACTTGCGGAACCCATACTGACGATATGAAAGAAGATATGGGAGAAGAAAGGTGTTCAAGAATCTTCCTATTAAGAATAGATCCAAAATGCGAGAAATTAAAGCAATTGAACAATAGTTAGAGGGTCGAGAGGTGAATGAAAGCTGAATGAAAGCGAACTTCCAGCAGGAAGGAAAAGTACCAGATGAAAGACAAAGACCAAAGAGTTTGCCTTGGGTTTTTGAGAACAGCAGGAGGAACACCATCAGTACCGTACGCCTTCCTGGAGGTGAGCACAGATATGTCAGAAAGAATATCTTTAGACGAGATTCTAATTTCAGCCATAATAAAGTCAGAGGGAAGAGGAGATGGAGGAACAGCACCGGAATCGTCCACGGTTGAGTTGGAGGCGAACGTTTGAGCGAAGAGTTCAGATTTGTCAGGTGGAGAGACGGCAACTGAGCCATCGAAATTGAGAAGAAAAGGGAAAGAAGAGGCAGTAAAGTTGTTGGAAAGGTTCTTAGCTAAATGTCAGGAAGAGGGAGAAGAATTAGAATTGTATATTTTATCTGGATGAAGAAATTTTTGTCGAGTCGGAGAACAGATTTTGCACTATTTCGGGTGGAAATATAAGCTTAGTGAGAGTCAGGAGTTGGATAGCGACGGTACCTTCTGAAAGACTCCCATCTGTTGCAGACAATAATAGATCAAGTAAAGTTAAACCAAGGTTTTTTGCATTAGTAGTTGGAATAGAATAGGGAATGTACGACTCCATGCCCGAGAAAATCACCTCCATGATGTGTTCAGCTCACTCGGAAGGGGGGCGCCCCGGCCACGGAAGCAGTAATCACTCCATAGGAAACCACAGAAGTACTGCCTAAGGGCCTCCCAATCAGCGGCACCACAGTGCCAAAGGCGCCTCCTCTTGGGAGGATCCAAAGGCCGATTTGGAGCGAGAGGACAGGTAAAGAGATATAAGATTGTGGTCGGAGGAGCCCAACGAAGGAAAAGTTTAATAGAGTAAGAAGAAGGATGAGATGTAAGAAATAAATCCAGAATGTTGAGCCTATCTCCAAGGTGATCGGGGGTTTTAAATATATATACATATATATATATACATATTTTACTGGTCTCTTCACCATAGACATGATATTCATGTGCTTGAAGGTGTTGAATGTAAGGCAACCAGGCTTATTCCTAACCTAAGAAGATTGGAGTACAGGGAAAGATTAAAAGAAATGGATATATTTAGTTCTGAGAGACAATGTCTGAGGGAAGCTATGATGCATATGTTTAATTTGTTTTCAGGTTTGGATAGTTTATTTGTTAGTAACATTTTCTTATTAGAGTCTGGTGGAAGAACTCTAATAAGAAAATTAGAAAACGTACCTGTAGACTGATCTATAAAAATACTTTTTTTTCATAGAATAGTAGATTTTTTATGACTTGGCATATTGTGTCAATTACTAGCTTCTTATCTGGTTTTAAGGAACATTGGATGCTTTCATTCATGAAAAAGTGTCTATAAATTGTGTAAATAATGTGTATCTATTTAAGCATGTCTTAATTGTAGTAAGTTAAACTAATTACTTTCAACCTGAAATAAAGATTTTGTAATCTGTTCCAAATTATAGTGTTAGACTAACGTTTAATCTCGATGGGCGAAATGATAGCATACCATGTTTAATTACATCTTCTGTTACTAGTTATCACCAACCCAAATTCATACTTATGAAATCATTTGTTAACCTACAAACGGCAAAATTAATATAAAATTTCCAGTGACTAGGAATTCATTCTACTAAGTGGCTTTTCACTTGTTGGTTTTTTTCTCTCAGAGATCAAAGATGTATACACACTTTTCTAGACCGGTTTTCTACGTTAATTCTAAATCTGTTTTCGGTTTTCCTCTAGCAGATTTAGTTATTGAAATATAACGTGTTAATTTCAGCACAATTTATCGTAAAAGTACAACTTTACTCATAAAAAGAAATGTACACCAACCTAAAAACGTTGCGAGTACGATTTTCTTTTGTAAACCTTGTCCGGATCGTCGCGGTACAATATCCAGCAGTAGTCTGCCAGCATGCTTTCGTTCCAGATACCTTGGTAGTGATTTTCCATTCACTAGATGTCTTCATGGAAGCGTTACCCCTGTTCGTCACTCACCGCGCCAAGGTTTTCGGGAAAGAAATCTAGATGCGAATGTAAAAAATGTATTTTCAAGGACATGGGACAGCCCATTTCTTGATATGTATCGAGCAGTTTCTGAACTCCATCTTTGTATGCGGGAGACTTGTGGTTACCCAAGAAATTTCCACAAATCCATTTGAAAGCCTGCCATGCTTTTAGTTCTAAGGCATTGAGGCTTTCTTCAAAGCCTTCATGTTGCAGAACCTCCCTGATTTGGGGCCCCACAAAGATTCTCTACTTTAATTTCGCGGCCATGATGTTTGCAAATTTCTCAACAAGGTATCGAAACCCTCTCGAATTCGCCTTACCCATTGCTTTCACAAAATTTTTCATTATTTGGAGAGGTGGCAGGAAAATCTTCTTTGGATTAACTAAAGGAACACACTAGACACTGCCCGTTCCTGGCTCGTATGTGCTTCTTTGATGCCAGTCACGTCTGATGTAATGATCCGCGGTAGCACGGCTGTCCCATAGGCATAGGAAATAACAGTATTTCGTGAACCCTCCTCGCATGCCCATTAACATACCAATGACTTTGAGATCATCACAGATATTCCATTGATGAGTGCTGTATTGGATTGCTTCGAGTAGTATATTCATGTTATCGTACGTCTCCTTTAGATGAACGGAGTGGGCGATCGGGATGGACGGCTTTAAGTTCCCGTTATGCAGGAGAACTGCTTTCAAGCCTCGCTGTGACGAATCAATGAAGAGGCGCCACTCAGATGGTGTGTGTACCTGTGACAAGTTCTCGAAAAGGTCATTGATATCATGGCAATAGCATTGCGGACCGTCTACTGTAAAGAATGTCGCCATATCATGGTTTCGTTTTCGATAGTGACACACTTGGACGTTCTTCTCAAGTAAGTGTTTCTGCTTGAGTCTCGAGGAGAGAAGTTCTGATTTCTCTTTGGAGAGGGCTAGGTCTCTAATGAGGTCATTCAACTCGTTTTGGGTAAGCCTCTCCAGCTCCGATTGCTTTTCGTCATGTGTAGTCAAGATCGGCCGAAGATCCCGCATCTCCGCCAATCGCACCTTCGTCGGATTCCCTTTCGTCTTCTAAAGAATCGAGTCCATGTTGTGGAGGTACCGGAATCGGCATCGTGTCATCGTGAGGGATCGGTCTGATCGCGGAGTCTACGTTCGGATAAACGATGTTATGCTTGTTCTTCACGGAGAATCCAGTTATGTTAACATTGCAAAAGTAACAATCGCCATGATGGTATCTCGGCTCCCTCCATATTATGGGTATAGCGAACGGCATCGACTTTTTCGTTTGGTTCAATCAGTCACGTAATCCATTCGAACAAATGGTACAGATAATATGTGGCGCCCACGCCTTATCTTTGTCGCTAACGGACAGCCGAAGTATAACCGGTAAGTTTTCCTAAGATCCATCGTGATTATACGCCGTTGTGATTTAGTCGCGAACGAGCCGCACACGTAACAGAAATTGTCGCGGTAATTTTTACACTTTCGAGGTATGATGATCGATGAGTGGGTTGATGTAAATCACCTGACAAAATAAAATGTGTAATTGGGCGACACAAAACAAAGCCAAACACAACACACAACTAGACATGTGAGTATTACGCCAAAGAATAAAAGGGTGTACATGTGCAACGTTTGGAGATTTGTGGCCAGCAACTGCTCTCACCTAAAATACCACAAGACAACCTGCGGAAAGCCTAAGTTGAAACGACAAAATGCCATACATGAGGGCACAGAAACGCTAAAGCAAAAACCTACACCTAAACCTCAACGACAAAATACTCCGCTACATGAATAAAGGACACATATTATATATTGTGTATATATAGTATTATATATTGTATTATATCTATTATATTATTATATATATATTATATTTATTATATATATTATGATCGGTCTCATCTCGAAAACTAGACGTGCTAGAGGAAAACCAAAAAAAGATTTGGAATCAGCGTCCCAACAGCTATCTAGCCCACCCATAATTATCTCTGATGAAAAATACTTGTTGACCAGTGTTATTAGCAATGAGAGATGGTCTATTCAGTTAAGTGAATACAATAATGACAAGAAACACTAATTTAGGTAGGCTAATGAGTTATGCGGCAATGAACACAATAATAAGTAATTAAGCCAACAATAACTGAAGTAATGAAAATACGGTGTTGGTACAGTAAACGGACTAGGCCATTAAAAATAAAATGCATAAATGAGCAATTAAACAAGCGGATACAAATATGGTAAGATAATTGAATATGGTAAAATAATTGAACAGGCCTACTGTAGTCGTAATAGGAAAGTTAGTCAGCCGGTTGGTTGTTTGGGTACACTTTTGGGCCTACTCGATTAGGCACAGTTTGTGGACTTTGCAGCTTTGAATCCTGAATACTCTAGCACGACGTAACAAAACACTGTAGGCCGAGTGAGGGCCTACAAGAGGCTTACCGACCTGCGATTTCGACGGAGATAACTCTGAAGGCTGAAGAAGCATACGTGAAGGTTGACCGTACTGCATTTCGACGGAGATGGTCTGAGGACGTGCAGACCTACCAGCAGGAGGATGTGTTGAGGGCCCGTTGATAGACTTGTTGAAAGGACACCGATCGTATTGTGGTGAAGGATCTACAGATCTACAGAAGCTAAGGCTAAAAAAGACCCTAAGGTCCACTCTAAGGTTAGCCCGAGAGAAAGGAAAGAGTAGGGGGTTAAGAGAAGAGAAAAGAATAAGGGGTTAAGTAAGGAGCAACACTTATCACTCGTGGGTTAACATTCATTCAGAAAAAGAGAAAAAAGACTCACCTTCATCATCCGCCGGCCACTGCCGACAAGTCAGAAAAATAGTCGGAGAATATAGGAGAGGGGTGAAAGATGAAAAGAAGTAAAATAAGAACGCTTACAAACCATGCAAACACAGTCTTAACTCACTGTCATACCATGCAAACTACAAACATGCAAGAAAAGAGAGTTACAGACATGCAAAATAAGGAGAGGTTAAGAGGGGAAAAAAAAAAAAAAGTAGGTAAAGTTAAACAAAAAGTGGGTTAGTTTACGCTACGAGCTACATCTACGTTCGTGTTAGTCTAATTTTTTTTTTTTTATTGCTGGCATCACACGCTGGCATGTCACAAGCTGGCATTTATCGTCAACAGACTCATCCTCGAGCACCACCACCAGAGCTCCTGTTGCTAACTTTGTTTTTTTATTTTAAACAACGTTAATATTTTTAAAATGTCCGTCAAGACGGTTCTTAAACATATTAACGCTGGTAGAATGAACGACTGACGCGGGAAGATTGTTCCATTTATCAATTACTTTAAACGTAAAGAAGTTTTTAGCGATATTAGTAATGAAACGTCTGCCACGCAACTTAAATCCGTTATTACGAGTATTACTATTATCGAAAGTGAACAATTTGTCAAAATTTACGTTATCGATGTTATTAACGATTTTGAAAACTTCAATAAACTCCCCATTAATCTCCTAGTTTCGAGTGAATACAGGTCTAACTCTTTAATCCTATCTTCATAAGGCTTATTGCGCAATGACGGAATCAGTTTCGTGGCACGACGTTGAACCCTTTCTAACCTATCAATATCCTCACGCAAGTACGGGCACCAAAACTGAACTACATATTCTAAATGAGGCCTGACTAGGGACTTGTAAAGGGGCAATATAATATCCTTCGATTTAAATTCGAAATTACGCGCTATGAAGCCTAACATCCTATTAGCTTTTGCGGATGAGTGCCAGAAGGATGACGCCGGTAGAGTAATGTTTGCTTCCGGCGGCATAAAGTTGTAGGTCGCCTCAAATGATGATTCACTTCGTGTATTGGTGAACTGTTGCTAAAAGGACTGATTAGGCCAGCTGAGATCGAGCGGCGCTACGTGAAAGTGGGGATTTATGAGAAGGAGCAAAGAGCAGAGTGAGAGCGATTTTTAGTGAACTCGGGCTTATATTGGCTCGGAAGGCGCGTAGTTTTTCGCGGGCCTTTTTTGGGAAAACCTAGCACAATTTGCTTCTCTCTCCTTGAATTCACGTGTTTTATTGTGCTCTGATGATTCACAGATGTTTGCGAACGGGAGAGAAAGGAATTTCCGGTAGGTCTCTACAATTATATACCAGCTGTTGATTCCTCCTCAGCACCTCCCACGGCCCATATATTCTCGATGGTATTCATATCAAAACCTTGACCAATCCATAAGGTCGATATTTCTTTGCTCGTAGAACTGTTTCTGAACTGTTTCTGCTGAACTAACGCCTGAATTCTGGGTTCAGTTTCGCTCAAGGCGCAGCGTAAATCGCCTTCAATGTGCAGCCGATTTCGCAGTTTGTTCTTTATGACCATCTGTGCTGAAAAGCCCGCCTCACAACGATAACTTGTCACAAAAGGCACCAACATTTTCTTTGCTTTTCAGCAAGCAAAGGATATTCCCCATCCACTTTTACCCAAAATGTCTCGATTTTTTTCTCTGCAAACTCAAACTTGAGAATAAGATCTTGCCGCATTTTCAGGAATTCTACTTTTAGTTTAGTTGAGTCTGCTTTTCAGGGCGTAATAAGTAAATGGCCTCTTTTTTAGAGAGCATGGTTCCGTATTAAATATGTACTGATTCATTTAATGTCCTTAATAAGAATGTTGATTGTGGATTTGACATACAGTGCCTACACAGAATCTAGATTAAACTAGGTTCTGTAGATAAAAATTCAGTTTTAAGCTTTTCTTTAGCCAACGCGCTACTATGAACACACCACGTCAGTTTCGGAAAGGCTCTATAATTCTCCTAGTGATGTAGCCGTTCGCCTTTTGTAACACTGTCACCACGACCTAAACAGTTAAACGGTCTAACTCGAAAAACAATTTTTTCACAAAATGAACACAAAAAAACAATTTTCAGGAATTCCTCTTTACCCCCAGGAAATGTCAAAATTACCCCCTTGGGGTAATTACCCCCACTTTGGGACCCGCTGTGCTACATAGACCATCACACACTTACAAAGCATAGCATGTATCTGTGGCAGTGTTTTTCAACCTTTTCTATGTTGAGGGACCCTGTAAGCAACATGTAAGATATTGTGGAATCCATATATTCTCGATCCATTCTATTCCACTTTGTTTTGTAAGCAAAATGATGGAAAAGTATGTAATAAACCAATTCCATATCGTTACGAACAAATATAACACAGCATTCACTGCTCGTTACAAAATATCCCTTAATTCCGTCTATATATTCTGAACTACTGGGCTTCAGTATGTTATGTTAAATATTTATTACACAACATATGAGAACCCTTAATGTTTTTTCGCTGAACCCCAATAGAAAACAATGTCGTATGGGTTATGGATATTTTCGCTCATCTATCGTTCAGTTGGTAATTCTAACGACGCTTTAGGTAAAACCGTAATATAGAAAACTCAGGTACTACTCTTGCGAGTGTGTGAGACACACGACGATGCAGTATATTGGCTTCTTTTTAAGTCGATAGCTACCATTTACGTGTTAAGTTGCATTCACCGGTTTTCAACCAATATGTCTTATCTGGGAGATGGTAAATTGAACATGCTGACAATGTTCAACACGTGTTGTTGCATTGCATGTTATGTATTACAGTGTTTATTTATTGAAATGTCAGTTAAATACAGGATTACAGGCTTGCCGATATCATGAACACTGTCATCACGTATTATAGTTTTTATTTATAGAATATACAAGAACATTGTTTTATTCTCGTCATTGACATTCCCCTTGTTAATATATATCCCCTTCTTGAATTTACTGTATATTTAATTATTCATTTACTGTATGTTTCCTTAGTAATATGTGTAGACCGGAAATTCCTTTCCTCGCCGTTCTCAAACCTCATGGAATCAAAACAAAGGCTATAAAACTTAAACACGTGGGCATAAAACGCCCAAGGATCAGACACAGATTTTGTGGTATTTCCCGGAGTGCCCACCAGAGGACGTCACCAAGGCCTATAAAATGCGAGTTCTTTCTCAAATCACACTCGCTTGCCATTCTCTCGTTTTTGTCGTCACATCTCGGCCTCTGTTCCTTTGTCAGTAACACCACTCGTCACGCCACCCGCTCTCCAGTGAAGGCCGGAGAGCGGCCCGCCATTCCTTCAAGGTTCCGGTCGTGCATACACGAAGTCTATCATCAAGTAGGGCCCTCTACAATTTTATCCAGCAAGAAGCAACATCACTGCTGCAGGATTTCCGCTGGCCCCCTTTTCAACAAGTCTCAACCGGCCCTCAACACTCATCCTCTCTCCGGTAAGGCCAGTCCGCCTTCAGCTCCATCTACATCGAAACCCAGGTCCGTAAACCTTCTCAGAGGCCACACGACTACCTTTGTCTTCGTGTTAAGCAACTCCCGCGTAGCCTACATAGTGTAACCTCAGCCTAGCGAATAGGCTATCTTCAGAGTGTTCACAAACAATTGACTAACTAATTCTCCCATTACGTTTGCGGTAGGCCTGTTCATTTATTTTACCGTATTCAGTTATCTTGCAGTATTTGTATCCGTTTGCTCATTTATGTATTTATTTTACTTGTCTAATCCGTTTACTCTACCAACACCGTATTTTCATTACCTCAGTTATTATCAGGGATGCAACGGGTAGCGTTTTTACCGGGTAATCGGGTACGGGTACCCGAAGTGTAATACCCGATCGGGTATTGAAGACGTTCCAAAATTTGTTGGTTTAGTACCGCGACTTATTAACTGTGTGCAGTTCAAGCACTTGGCCAGGGCCGGCCTTAGACCAATTGAACCTATTTGACCGAGTTGGGCACCGCGCTCACATGAGCCCCACACTAGGGTTGCCACCTCCAGCTTTGAAAAATAAGGAATGCAGTCTTTGGAGCCACGGTTTAAGCAGTTGAAAAAACATGTTGATTTATTTGGCTTTTTGAGTAAATTTCAACAAATTCCAAAGGAGGAATTACAAAAACATGCTGCAGATTTGGAAATTGCGCTAATAGATGTCAAGCTCATTCAGGAAAACGAACTTGTCAACTCTGTAAAGTTAGCCCTGCACTTGGCTTTACTATTATCTAATTTATCAATGACAAAATAGTCCCAAACCATACTACGATTTGCCATTTTGAATGTTTTGTTAAAAAATATTATACAAAAAATATATCAAGAAAACCTGCAAAACAATAAAATTAAAATTAAATTAGAATTTGGGTTTTACTACCCGTACCCGATTTTTCAGCAATTACCCGATTGGGTCGGGTATCATCGAATAGTACATTACCCGATCGGGTCGGGTACCCGTGACATCCCTAGTTATTATTGGGCTTAATTACTTATTATTGTGCGTTCACTGCCACATATCTTCTTAGCCTACCTGAATTAGTGTTTCTTGTAATTATTATATTCACTTAACGCTTATATTGTATAAACCATTTCTCATTGCTAAGACTCAGTCATTGCAATATTGCACGATTATCGTATACAGAATTGTTAATCACTGTGAACAAATAATTCATTTATCTTTCAAATTAAACACAAAACATCAAAGTAATTTCTCCCTAATTAATTATTAAACATTGTTTGTTTGAGCTGTGCCTCAAACCTCATTATTCATTTCAATTTAATTTATAAATTATAGTAAACCTATTTTCGATGCCACATCAAATTAGTGATGTGTAGGCCACTATATATGTAAACCAGAGTGATGAATGGAAATAATTATGTTCTAAAGACATTTGGCAATGAGTCAACCAATAAAATGTTACAACCGTTTGTACTACACACAACAAATATATGCCAGGTGTCGCTATCTGTTCTCAAGAGTGTCCTAAGAATAATGAGCGCAACTGTACATTACTATTGTTTATTCATATCTTGTGTGTAATCTAGTAATGAAGACATTTCTTGCGAATGTTCAGTTTTTATCTCTTTTGTATAATATTGCTTTCTTTGCATGATACTGGTATAATACCTTCAATAATGACCTTGCATTTGTCATATCGATAATGATAATTTAAGATTAATACATACTTTAACTATTAATAATACTCATTTACTTATTTACTTATTATTAATTAATAATAACTATGTTTATTTTTAATAAGAGCCCAGTAAAGTCTAAACTCTAAAGCTTAAGGGCCAAGTTAAATAAAATAAATAGTCCAACTTCACAATTATTTATGTCATTGTAAATTGTAAAACCAATGTATTTATTTTATTATTAATAAATGTTATTCAATTCAACTCAACTACTTCAATTACGTTAATTTCTTAATGGGGGATGTGGTGGCGAGGCTGTATTCACTCCTGCTTGGTTGTTCTGGTTTGTGTTGAGATGTTCACTCATCTTTAGACAAAAGCTGATTCCTGGATGTACTTACCCTCATGTTGAGGGAAAAATAAACTTTCAAGCATTTACCTGGAAAAATCTGATTTTTTGGCAGTCAGAAGTTAAGTCAATGTACAAAATATGCCTTAAGTATATTGAACCTTTATGTTATTAACATTATAGGTTAAAAAGATGTTAGTACTTTATTATTTCAATGTTATAAAAGCTGGTAGATTGTCTTCTACTTTGGAAAATTTAAATTTCTCTGAGCTTTTAAGTCTTTACACTTAATTGTTGTGATAGTGTATTTGCTACTCCAGAAAAAGAGACCTTCAAAATGAATAAAACATAATACACAGATCTGACCAATTCTGATGATGCAAAATGGATTGTATGTGGTACTGTAGCATTTTTAAAATAAAATAGGATAACTACTGTCATTCTAACATGAGTCTATAGTGAAGGTAGTCCTTGTTTGTCTTTATCTTAGTAAGCAATATATATGTAAATATGAGATAGTGCCAAGTAACGAAAAAAATAGTTATTAAAGAATTGTGTTGTATTTTTGGTGGTAAAAGGTTGCAATGATAGGACATTAATTATAGGTTATTTCACATGTTTCATATACGCTAGACCTTTTAATAAGGAAACAATAGGTGAGTCAAGTGAAGACCCTGTAATAGAACAAAAACAAAGGGATTAATGCAAATAAGACATCTTTCTGATGGAAGCTAGTTAGAACCTGATTTCAAATAATTTTATTTGGTTCTACTAAAGAGGAAGTTCAGAAGGCATTAAAAATCTGTTTTTCATGGAGGAAGAAAATACTCTGAACTAATTCAAGATTGAGTCTTCATTAACTAATGGATTAGTAAATTCTACGCTTCGACTTTTTTATATATATTTGGTTTAAAATAGTTTGTTTTTTGTTTCCATAATATAGCTAATGATGTAAAAAATCTGTTGTCTGTTGATTAAGGTGAAAGGGAAATTCATCAACTGTAGCAGTGAAGGTTCTGGTAAGCCTTTCTTCATTTTCAAATGAAGTAAAAAACTACATTGCGTGTGGTACCCCAGCTTAGAAGTCAGGTATTCACAAGGGTAATTATTGAATGTTTCACCAACACTGAAATTAATATCCAAAATACATTTTTCTAATGTATTTTGGTGTGTTCTGTTCCAATATGACCTCCATATCTTGCGCAAATGAACCGAAACAAAGTTATGAAACAGTAAAGTTTTTCTATGTTTTGGTTCATTTTCGCTAGAAATGAAGGTCATATATGAACCAAACACACCAAAATACATTAGAAAAATGTACTTTGGATATTAACAAAAACCAAACGGGCTAGGAACATATATATATATATAATATATATATATATATATATATATATATATATATATTAACTGCAAACAACACAGTATAATTAATGTAAAGAACGACGCTTGTGTAGAAGAGCGTTCCGCACAAAATGAAGAGGGAGAACGAACAAATGAAAAATGAGGTGCCACCCGGGAATCGAACCCGGGATCATCCGATTGCCGGTCAGATATGCTATCCACTACACCATGGACCTCGATCAATCAGAAGTGGTAATTCTCCTAATTCCCGGGTGGTACCTCATTTTTCATTTGTTCGTTCTCCCTCCTCATTTTGTGCGGAAGTTTTTCTACACAAGCGTCGTTCTTTACATCAATTATATTGTGTGTTGTTTGCAGTTAAAATGTATATATGTACGGCATGCGAAGGTGGCCCCCTCAGGGCATTGGTTTCTGCTCGTATGTAGGAGAATTACGACTTCTGATTGATCGAGGTCCATGGTGTAGTGGATAGCATATCTGACAAGCAATCGGATGATCCCGGGTTCGATTCCCGGGTGGTACCTCAATTTTCATTTGTTCGTTCTCCCTCCTCATCTTGTGCGGAACGCTCTTCTAACCTAACCTAACCTAACCTAAAAGTCACAGTGCCTAACCCGCCTGCTTTTTTTCTGTTTAATTCGTCGCGTACAATAAAAAATTTTTTGATCCGCGCGAAAATAACAATCTAAGTTGCACTGCAGGCATTTTCTAGTTTTTGGCAAAATTCCATGCTTCTGGAAAAAATCAATAGCCGCTCTATTATATGCAAATTTTTTTATGCACTTAAAGAAAGTCAGACTACACTTGTCACAATCCGCCATAACTATGAACTGTGGCTGAGAATGAGAATGACGTAGGCATGACGTTTATGCATGCCGTGCTCTGATTGGCCAATATAAGTATATCGTCATACGGAACCTATAATTTTTCCACTATTTATAACTTTCTTAATAAGCATTTGCGCAAGATGCGGATTGCAGATTCGAACAAAACACAGTAAAATACCTTTATAAATTATGGTTACGCCTTCAAGGTCACTGTTGGTAAAACATTCAATAATAACATTCACAAGTTCACTGAATCTGCAATTTTGCATACCAACTACTTTGCTGTAAGTTGGTTCAATTTGGTTTGGGTCAAGAAGAATGGAACACGTAGAGAATTGATGGGTGGAGATACAGAGATACATTTTTTAACCATACAGTAGAAGAATTTGGTAAATAGTAGTAGTTTATAAAGTTTTAGATGCACTCATATATGACAAAAGTTATAAATTGTGTAAACAGTGATAAGTTATGTAGGATACTTTGTTAAAAGTCGTTGATGAAGAGAATGAATGCTAATAGTAAATAGTGTGAAAAGTAGGGAAAACATAGTAAAAGATGTTTGTATTTAGGAAGTATGTGAATAAATTTGGAGTTGATATAATTGTGCTACAAGGGATAAGTAGGTCTGGCGTGACTTGTCATATGATGTGGTAAATAGTAGCCGTTTAGTTTTAAGAAAAAGATGATGCTTTCATGAATGTGAGTTTATAAATCCTGTAAACAGTGTATATTTGTAGCTTAAGTTATGTAGGATACTTTGATGGCTCTAATAGGCATAAATTGTATGTATTTTGTCAGATAAGTAATCAATAGTGATTATAGACTACATGAGAAGTATACAAGGGAACATTAATAAAAGAGAACTTTATTTATCTGATTAAAATACAGAATTCTTTTATAATCATAAGTAACTTATATTGTAATTCCTTGAACTGAGCAAATACTGTTATAATACTGCATTGTTTTGAGTGCATACAAGTCGAGAGATGTGAAACTTTGTGGTGTGACTTATTTTATTGTGATTATTATATTAAATAGGCAGTATATATCAACTAGTTTGGCATAAGGTGGCCAAAAATCATTGTCAAGTAGGTAAATCTGTTTAAGCTGACCTGAAACAGATGTAAATTTGTTATCTTTACACGATCTTGCATTGCTTTCACACCCACCTTTCCAAAACTTCAGGGGTTACATGTAGCCCTTACATATTTGACTAGCAGCTAGTTACTACTAAGAACTTTTATAAAAAATGCTTGGATGTTTACAATATCCTTTATTTTGGTTTTATAAACTTGTATGTTGTGGGCTCATATGTCCATTAAATTGTAAGTACCTAAATGTAGTAAAGAGGAAGTACAGTGTAACGTAAAAGTTCATAGTATGGGTGGCTTCATTATTGTAAGTATATATACTGTATATATAGGCGACGCTCACTTATTTTCCCTCAGTAGACTACCTCATCCTTATCGATAACTCAATCAACTTATATATAGATAATGCGAGATGTAATTTTTTATTACGGTGCCGCTAAAGTCTATAATTATGTTATTGGGTTGGTTGTAGGTCTGAAGCGAAGTGATGTTGGAGGAATTAGCAGACATCTATACAATATAAAATTATGTTAATTAAGTGAATGTACATGGATCAACGTTTTTTTCCTAAAGAACACAAGTTAAGATCGGCGAGTTTTTCGTTCGTGTGTATATATATATATAATATATATATATATATATATATATATATATATACAGATATATATATATATATACACGGAGTGTCCCGAAAGTCAGTTTACCGAAGAAAATTTTTTCCTAATGTGAGTTTGCTACAAAGAAAAAACTTGTTTCATAAATATATTTACAAAACATAAGAAAACAAAGAAAAAAATTTCTGAAACATATTTACAAAACATGAGAATAGTTCTGGTTACAATAACTGTTCAAAATGTCGTCCATGTTGTTCGATGCGCATCTTGTAGCTGTCAACGGTTGACCGGCAAATTGCTTTACATAGTTCCTTATCATTGCTTAAGAGCTGGAATTCTTCACAAATGTAGTCTTTAAGGTCCTGAAGACATGCTGGCTTTTTGCTGTAAAAAAAATTGTCATAATGTTTAGAATAATCATCAGAAGAAAACATTTTCCTCGGTAAACTGACTTTAGGGACACCTTATATATCCCTAGATAGGCAACGTTCTTTTGGAGTAACACGACAGGTAACGCCGAGTAAAATCCACCCGGCTAAGGAAAAAAAATAAAATAAAATACTTCTAATTCAAATTTATTAATGAAAATTCGAGTACATATAAAGACACCAATTATATTATTAACAAGACTGAAAAATGTTTATGTGAAATTAATGGCTATCATTGGCTTGGTAAATGTGTGAATATAGGTACACAAAAGGTAACGCCGGGTAAAATCCACCCGAACGCGTACTGTACACAAATAACCATAAGCCGTAGCGCTTGACACACCCACCCTCTGACACATCTGGACAAATACTGAAGCTACTGGGAGACCCAAGGGTCCACCTTTGCAGGAACCTAATGAACCTTCTAATAGTGCAAAGTGGCCGGGTAAATTTTACCCGGCGTGACCTATCTAGAGATATATAAATATATATATATACATATATACACACACACACGCACACTATATATATATATATAATATATATATATATATATTATATATATATATATATATATATATATATACACACGCACACTGTGTGTGTATATATATATATACACACACACACACGCACATTGTATATATATTTAATATATTCTGAATATTGTATACAGATGAATGTTTAAAGGTTTCAGCCTGCTTGTAAGCTTCAGTTTAGAAATATTGGGATCATACCTTGATGTTGACATTCAAGGCTGTGTTCAGTAGTATATGAGCAAAAATGTAGAGTGCAATGCATTTGCAATTCGATATGATCAATAGTGATTGTTATAATAGGAGAGCCATGCAACACTGAAAGGCACTGGCAAAGTGCCAAAGAGGGTGGAGTATGCAGGAAGGGGGTGGAGGGGGATATGCAGGAAGGGGGTGGAGGAAGGTAAGCAGGAAGGGGGTTGGGTTGTAACCTAACCTAGCATCTCAGGCCCACAAAGGTATATACAGTCGCTCCTCGCCTTTTGCGGGTATTTCGTTCTGCGGAGACCCCGCGAACCGCGATACAAAAGTTCAATAGGAAAAGGGGGTTTACGTGCCTAGGAACCCCCAGACACACCACTAATTTATGAATAAGTTTTTGGGGCAATAAAACCATGAATATAATTTATTTTAACATACAATATGGCAAAAAAATCTTCTAATAAATTTGCTGACATATTTTAGTGCACAGACTATCTACAAAATCACTTTGGTTACAAGGGTAAATAGCGTTAGAAACGGTTTTCTACTGATACTGTATTAGAGAAAATGTACCACCAGAGGGTTTGCGAGGGATGATGCAAGTACTGTAGTAAGAGCACCCTCAAATTGGAAACAGATGCTAAGTGATCAGGGACAGTACAGGACTTGCTCCCAGTTGTGACTGTAAAGTTTTGCGTTGCTCTGATATATTCGTTTTATTTTTGCTGTGACGAATATACCCGTGCCTGCTATAATGTTATAATGTTTCAGACCAACAAAGACCCTAGGATCTACTCATAGCTGGTCTACCTAACTGTGGTTATAGTTGTGTATTTCGCGTGTCCTCCGTGGTGGCGGAGGGGACCTACAATTTTACATGGGTTCCGAACAACAAAAACCATAATTTTACTACCTTAAACTATGCCCAATCTACCAACATATGCGTCTAATCGATTTTTAAACATGTTTATAAACGTGCGACTAATTACTTCTACCGGCAAACTATTCCAGTTATTTACTATTCTATGCGTAAAAAAGTTTTTGGCAACTGCTGTCTCGAACCTTCTACTCGTCAACTTACACCCGTTATTTCCAGTTCTATTATATTGTGATATTTCAGAAAAGCTTTCTCTAGTTACGTTATCGAACCCATTCATAATTTTTAAAAAATGGATTAGATCACTCCTTAGCCTCTTAGTTGCTCGTATTTGAACTCTTTCGATTTTGTCTATATCTTTGCGCATATGCTGGTTCCAAAATTGGATCGCGTACTCCAAATGGGGTCTAACTAATGATTTATAAAGAGGAACAATAATATCGCACGATTTGTACTCAAAATTCCGAGCTATAAAACCTAGCACCTTGTTCTCCTTATTGACCGCTGCTGTACTTTGTTTCGCCACTTTTAAATCACCATTGACGATAACTCCTAAATCTTTTTCCTGTTCTACGCTTGCCAATTCCTTCCCTGACATACTATACGCAAAATTACTGTTACGCGAACCTATATGTAAAATTTTACACTTATCGACGTTAAATCTCATTTGCCATGTGAATGACCAATCAACGATTTTATTCAGATCTTCCTGGATTTTACCTCTATCTTCATCATTAATTGTCCTCCAACCCAACTTCATGTCATCCGCAAACTTTGAAACTGTACTGACTAGTCCGACATCTAAATCAAATCGTTAATATATATAAGAAAAGGAAGGGGCCCAATACAGAACCCTGAGGAACGCCGCTCGCTACATTAGCCCAAGACGACTCCCCTCCATCAACGACCACCCTCTGTTTCCTACCTCGCAACCACTCTTCTATCCAATTTATTATTACACCCCTGATTCCATGAGCTTTAATTTTTTCAATGAGTCTTTTGTGCGGTACGGTGTCAAACGCTTCTTGAAAATCTAAATACACTACATCTACCGCCCAATAACTATCGTAAACTTCAACCACGCTTTGAAAAAATTCTGAAAGATTAGTTAAGCAAGATTTGTTTCGCCTAAAACCTTGCTGAGTATTTCTAATCAAGTTATGCAATTCCAAGTGTTCGACTATACGATCCCTAATTATTGATTCCAGTAGCTTACTTACAACAGACGTTAAACTGATTGACCTATAATTCCCCGCCGCACCTTTATCGCCTTTCTTAAAAATAAGTGTTACATTTGCTAACTTGAAATTATCTGGTACGCACCCCTCAGAAATAGACGCATTAAAAATCTTTGTTAGCGGTAAAACAATGTTTTCTTTTAAATCTTTTAGTTGTATGGGATATATGGAATCGTGAAATAATTTTCATATATATATGCAGCATCAGTCATGAAATAGAAATAATTATGCAGTCAGTAAAGACGAATTAAAATATGTATATACAACAGTTGTAAAAACAGAAATAATACATACTTGGTTCATTTAATATATATGCATCAGACATAAAATGGAATTAATAATAATTTTTGTGTCGACCTAAAATGGAAATAATAATACAAACTAAGTTCACTTTCTACTATTCTTAAATAAAATAGTAAACTCGCACGTAACCGCAGTTACATTTACATATTCATTACTTTATACTGCGCAGTAAATGCGGTTTAATATTAATTCGTCACTTTGTGTATGTGGAGATCTATATTCTATATAAAGACCTTTTCGAGCGTTTACGACTATTTTCGTGCCTACTTTACAATTTGAAGTAAAACTTTTACGCTCTTTAATCCTTTCACGTCAGGCAGAGCTTTTAAGCGAATTATATGAATTCGAATTATTAAATTCGAATTGTAATATATATAAGTAGTATACCCGCATCCGGGGAGACAGACATGGATCAATTTGAAAATTTCCCCCTCACCGTCCATCATGACGGTCCCCCACCGTCCTTCATGACGGTCCCTCCTTTATAAGGTGACTTTCATGGTTCTTAAAAAAGATAAAAGAAAAAGAAAAAGAAAAAAGAAAAGAAAAAAGAAAAAGAAAAAAGAAAAGAAAAAAGAAAAGAAAAAGAAAAAGAAATCCTCATCATCCTTGAAAAAAAAATTAAAATTAAAAAAATTAAATTTAAAAAAATTTAAATTTAAAAAAATGTAAATTTAAAAATTAAATTTAAAAAATTAAATTTAAAAAATTAAATTTAAAAATTAAATTTAAAAAAGGATTCGTCTTCACCTTCCTTCAAAAAAGGGTTCATCATAACCTTTCACGAGAAACATTCTCCTGTCCTGTGGGGTTCTTTCAAGGCCTTTCAAGAGACAAACAAACATTCGAGTACTTTTTGTACCGACATGTTCGCGCGCACACACACACACACACGAGTGTATATATATATATATATAATGTTAATATCCGTACCATCAATTTAAAATAGGTATCGAGTTCCACATCGGTTTATTTATATATTTACTGAATCGTCCTACCACCATATTTTATCCATGACAAATATATAGATTGTGTATCGCAGAGAAATACGCAATAAAGGGGAAAACATAGAGAACGATGAACGACAACACACATAAAAGATTAGTTAGCTTGACTGAAGTACGCCTGAAGGCTATAAATATGTGCATTGCTTAAACTAATCTAGGAATGCATCATCATGAGGTTTTCACATTATCTATAGTTCATATTTTAAAAACTGTTTACACCATTAATTCACCTATGAACCATTTAATGTTTGCAAAGTTGGTGTATATATATATATATATATATATATATATATATATAATATATATATATATATATATATATATATAATATATATACACCACGTGACCACAAAAATTGTCCCTGTTTTTAATCGCTTATTACTCAGTCATTATTGCAGCTTCACAAATGAAATAAAAAGCATTCGAAAGAGAACATTTTAAAGTTTTAATTTTTTCTACATGTGTTCAAAGTGACGTCCCTGGACATTCTTACATTTCACACAACGGGAAAGGAAGTTATTTATTACATTTTCCAAAACGCTGCATTCAATGGACTGTACACTCTCTACCACCGCTTGCTTTAATTCTTCGATAGAGGATGGCTCTTGCCTGAATACTTTGTCCTTGACAAATCCCCAGAGAAAAAAGTCCAAAGGTGATAGATCGGGAGATCTTGCGGGCCAGGGAAACTGCGAGCGATGAGAAATGAATCTTTGTTCAAAAAATCTTGTTAAACATTCCAGTGATTGCCTAGTTGTGTGGGCTGTTGCTCCGTCTTGCTGAAACTACTTGTTACTGCAGTTTTCTTGTTCAAAAACAGTGTTCAGCATTTCTACATATCTTTCTGAAGTTACTGAAAGCGGTCTCCTTGTCTCTGGGTCCTCAAAAAAGTAAGGACCATAAACCTTGCTGCTACTCAAACCACACCAGACAGTAACTTTTGGTGAATGCAGAGGTTTCTCCAAGTGTATATTTGGCTTGTTTTGTGACCAACACCGGTAATTCTGTCTGTTGATGAACCCATTGAGATAGATGTGGCATTCATCACTGAATATTATGTCACTTAATCTATCTGGTTTTGTTCAATTATTGTTTCAATGCGTTCACAAAACATCAAACGACGCTGGTAGTCTTGTTCGCTAAGCTGTTGCAAACATAATTTTGAATGACTTCATTCTCAAATCCAACGTGATTATTTTCCGAATGCTCTCCCGTTTGATTCCTGTCACAGCTGATAGTCGTCTCACAGATTTCTTGTTGTCCGTTTCAAGCTGATTTGCGACTGAATCAATGTTTTCAGCGGTTCGCACACCTTTGCTGCGCCCAGAGTTGCCTTTATGCATGTTCTTGATTGAGCTGTGATGTTTCCATTTTGCGAAAATCCTGCGAATCGTTTTAGGATCTATGGTCCTTTGCTGACCGTATTGTCGTCTGAAAGACCGTTGGGTGGCAACTACCGAGCCATGTTTGATCATTCTCTTCTGCGATGAAAACACGTTGCATGTCCGACAAATAACCCATGATTGTGGTGGATAAAACTGTCATTTTTTTATAAGTACTGATTTCGTATCCAGGATATCGAAAAAAATAAATAAAACTTTTAAATATTCTTTTTCGAAAGCTTTTTATTTCATTTGTGAAGCTGCAATAATGACTGAGTAATAAGCGATTAAAAACAGGGACAATTTTTGTGGTAAAAAAAGACGGAGCAACAGCCCACACAACTAGGCAATCACTGGAATGTTTAACAAGATTTTTTGAACAAAGATTCATTTCTCATCGCTCGCAGTTTCCCTGGCCCGCAAGATCTCCCGATCTATCACCTTTGGACTTTTTTCTCTGGGGATTTGTCAAGAACAAAGTATTCAGGCAAGAGCCATCCTCTATCGAAGAATTAAAGCAAGCGGTGGTAGAGAGTGTACAGTCCATTGAATGCAGCGTTTTGGAAAATGTAATAAATAACTTCCTTTCCCGTTGTGTGAAATGTAAGAATGTCCAGGGACGTCACTTTCAACACATGTAGAATAAATTAAAACTTTAAAATGTTCTCTTTCGAATGCTTTTCATTTCATTTGTGAAGCTGCAATAATGACTGAGTAATAAGCGATTAAAAACAGGGACAATTTTTGTGGTCACGTGGTATATATATAAAATTAATAAGATTTTGATAATCTCGATGTCTAAAAAATTTTGAATGCAGAAATGTAGGATGCACTCAGAATATTGCTCTCAAATTAGCGGGTAAGCATCCTAATTCTGATGAAACTAAACGTTTGTCATTCAAACGTGTAGTTAGTTTGTGGGGTTGGAATGTCACTAACGTACTTCAAAGTAATTTAATCGGATCCATTTAAAGAGGCCAGTTGGCTATTTTGTCTTAAATCCCCGTTTGAAACAAAGGGCTAATACTGTCACTAAGTTTAAGTCATTAATAAGCTGAGGAAAAACCCTGCGTTATTAATGACTGGTGTGTACATATACAGCTTTTATTTTCCACATAACTAATATAATGAAGGTTGTTAGAATGAAAAGCAGTTTAATACAAATAAAAAAATTATTATCAGTACAAATACAATACAGAGAAAATGGTTAAAAGTGCATGGTAAACAGTGGTACAAAGAATTATATAATAAGATGTAACAGATACATACATAAATAAATTCGACTAAGCATTATAAGGGATACATCTAGTCATACAGTATCCAAAGGGTATGGTATCATAGGTACCACCGTACCAGGCACCCGGTAACGTTTCCTATAGGTGTTACGGCACACCTTCGTACCTCCAAGTTCCTTCACGCCCCCCAACTTTTGCGCCCGAAAATTGTGGGTCCCTACAGTTAGTTGAGATGGCTGGTCGTCTTCATCATCACCCAAACACACTAGTTCCTTCAACGAATCAAAGTTAACGACCAGTCGATTCGCCTGGTTGAGCGTGATACCATTTGCTTTCACGATATATTTCATGTCCTCCCCCACCCTCACCCGTACCCCATAAGATTTTGGTCCTGTTGATGCAAAAGAGTCGGAGTACGCGGTGTCTCCATACTCATCCTTGACTCACCCTCGCTGTGAATATCACGCTATCTGTATCAGCGTACAATACCCGTCGCCCAAGAGAATGCAATAGGTCCCAAGAATGCAATAGGTCCCAAAGTTGATACGTGTGTATGCCGTTGTGAAGCTGGCTACATGTATGTTTGTAACCCGTGAGGTATCTCTGGCTAATTCGGTTCGGTTGTACCTTATTATGTAAGTATTACCTACATTCACGATCTCCATGACCTCTTTATCGGGAGCGTTGGCATAATCCCAGACTTCACTATAACTTTGCGCCAAATGAACGTTCCCTTTGCCGGTATTCTGCGCAAATTTTCCCCAAAGACTGTTTAGACACAACTTTGCACTAAAGCGCTTGCCAGGGTTCTTTACAATTTGGGGACTGTCAAGCTGTATACCTTCACAGTCACAGTAACGCTGAATATAGGCCGACTTTTCATCTTCGGTATCAGCTCCTCGCGGATATCCTGACGCCTCAACCTTATCCTTCAAAAAAGCTTTTATATATGGCGTTGAAAGGTTGGGTAGCTTCTGAAACCTCCATATCTCATGTATCTTCAATATGCTGTAGCCATGGCGTACAGCTAGGGCCAGCTCTGGACTTGTATATACACACCTTTAATCTTGCGATGGTGGGATGTATGGTCACAATTACCATTGTTCTCTCTGCACACTTCACGCACAAGGGAAACATGAGCTTGTGGTCTATAACGACGGGTAAGATCGGCATCCATAAATTGCGAGTGGGAAGCACGTCTACGAAAGAAAGACCGAAATAGTGCCCGTTCAAATTTGCTGAAAACACCTCGATGGTAGGCAGGTCAGGTCCCACCAGTTTCTCAGGTGCACCCACGGGGTACGGATTGTTCTTCATCACGTAGGGATATAAAGAACAGAAGTCGTAGTAATGGAGTTTCACGCCCTCCGTAGGCGGAAAGTATAGCTTGAAGGGGTTTGTACGCCCGCCGAACAAGCTATCACCGCATTTGAGAGGATCCAGCACCATTGAACGTTTGATCGTGTTAATTTCTTCACGGAATTGGCCATCTGTTTCTATCCGTGCATCATACTCAGGCTCCGACAAGACTTTGTAAGTGAACTGGGAGCCTATAAGTTGATCGCGGGTGCGGGTCCACGCAAGACAGTCGGCAGGAGATCTACTGTGGATATCTCCTACGATTCCACACTCAGGACGGGGGCATCCATGCCACCAGCAACCGTTAAAGGAATGCACAGTCTTCTCACCAGTGACACGGTTTTCGCTTAGACCATCAACCCAAAAAACACGACCATTAACCTTAATGGGTACTTCCCTCGTGTTGCGGGCATGCTTTATGTATACACCTGTCTGTTGGTGTAGGTGTATGAGCCAGTAAATAGCCTTTTACCCATAACTGCGGGGATTGTTTCTGTGAATAATGGCTAAGGTGTCTTTAGGCGTAAAGTTATTCCTGAACACTGTAAAACATAATGATGCGATGGTGGTTGCGACTTGCAACGGATCGCATTTGAAACGGCCTATGTACATCCTTCTAAAGGCCTGGAAACATGCTGAATACGAGCTGAATACGAGCTTCTTAAAAACAAACTATACCTTAGTTAGATTCTCTAGAAAAATCAAGTTTACAAAGCTATCAACATGTATTATAAATTGATCCACAAGGTTTATCAAGTCTATGTTTATGTTTAGTAGAATTAAAACTGTTGTAGTATCGCTCAAAATCTTCACGTTATCTGCACTCATACATTCATAGTTAAAGTAATGTTTGGGTGGAGGTAGTCCGACGTAATTAAAAGTTTCGCTAGTGAGGAATGTGTAAGGGAAATACCCTTTTGAAACTTCGGCTGCTACAATTATCACCTTGGGTAGCTTTGCTAATTTACAAGGTGTGAATAATAAAGTGTCTTTAAACTGTACATTACCTCTTATTTGCATGTGTATTACTTTGTTGCCTCTTTTCGAGGGATCACCTGTAAATATCTCAGAGGACTCGTGCTCAAGCAATTCCTTATAAAGGAACTGTGTGTCAAATTTTGCCCCGTTATGGGCGAGAATATAGTCATTTTTTTAACTTGTCCGCTAACTTGACAATATAGGACACAAAGAGTTTCACAGGGCTGTCGGTCGTGGGCATTCGTTTTAAAAGCGTTTGTTCGTTTACCACATTTGTGGCACTTCACACTCGATCTCCATACACTCATCACAGATAGTCTAACTCACAAGTAAATGTGGAATAACCTCTTTGATTTCAGCGCTCGTGTATGTTTCGATATCGTGGTACAGTTATACAAGGGTTGTTTTTAGGCTTAGCACCTTTCATATAACAAACATGCTTTACTCCATCCGCCTTATATTTCTCATGGCATGTAGGACAGTGAATTTCATTACATTTGTGCTCAAACTTTCCCCAATTATTCATCGTATGAAACATACCACATTCACAGATTCTCATTTTCGTGCACGTGCCATTCGATTTATGGAGCTCAAAACAGCTATTATTGAAAAATGCGCGTCTACACACATCACAATCCCTCTTCTTAGCTTCAACTACCTGACTTTCACATTTGGAGCTTTTACACTGCTCACATATCACGTGGCAGTCCTTACATTGTTTCAACAGATCATTCGTAAACTCGAGACAACCCTTCCACAAATCATGATGTCGCCCATATTTTCGACTTTTGTCATAGTTTATGTAAAGATCTCTGATGCGTCTAATAGGAAGGTAAGTTGCTCCCAACAGTCCTAAAATAAGTAGGGGTCTTGTGCGTTCTCTCACGCTGCTTTTAAATACATATGTTGTTCTGCCATTTTGATCCAGACCAAACACGGCAATCCTAACTTTCATATGGTCTTCTACCTTCGTCAACTCTTCAGGCCCCATATTACAGTTAAAATCAAGTTTACAATCTTCAGCCAGTTTTTGTGCTCTTTCTACGACTGCTTCCAGTCGGAAACTTCTAGACACCTTGTTTAGCGAGGTAAACATATGAGACAGGATTATGGCTATAAATCCGCAACCACGCTTGGTGTTTATATGCCGTCTGTAAATAACCGGAGAATTGATGTTAAGTGTATGCGGTGTGGTAGTATGTCCCGCAACACGGAACACGTGGTCAATTTCAACGGTAAAATTCTCCAGGCTAAACTTTGATCCACTTTGAGAAGCTTGTGCAAAACGTGAAAAGATGTAGTCAACATCTGTCATCAGTTTTCTGTAAGGTATTACTATCCAGAACTGATCGCTATCCTCGATGTTTGGCTCAATCCCAAATGCCAACCTTACTCGGGTCTCCCGATCATTATTGTTCTGAAGAGCATATGCGATGACACATCGAACTACGTTGGAGAGTCCTTGTTCGAAGCCCTTCGAATATGCGACTCGGGGGTCATTTCTGACGTTGTAGCGACTTCTAGACAATGTAGAGGTATTACTCACATTTTGCATTAAGGT